>JAEANM010006926.1:0-18175 GCA_017656035.1 Myanophis thanlyinensis
CCCGGGTCCCAAGCCATGGAGCGCTTTAAAGGTGAGAACCAACACCTTGAATTGCACCCGGAAGGCCACAGGTAGCCGATGATGATCCATGTGGATTTAGAGCCTTGCTTGCTGCAGAGGTAGTTGTGAGGCAACCAGCCCAGGCAACTCTCTCCAACAAGCACTTATATTCATTCTTCTGCTCCCTGGTTATTGTACCTCATTATCTGGGTGGGCATCAAGAAGGCAACACACCAAGCAAGTATGGTGTCACTCCAAGCAACTTTGTGGGAGGTGAGGTAATCTCCGTAATCTGCCCCATGCACTGGCATCCATTGTCCTATGGTTTGTGTTGAAGAAGCTGCTAGGCTGGGACCCATGGGACTGACCCATGGGTGTCCGTATCTCCCCTTTCTTGAAAACGGGTGGGAAACGATGTTCATTCTAAGGTATTTTCACTAGTCTTCTTCCTTCCATCCCTAATTAGAAGGCAAATCTTGGTAGCCCTTAACTTCCTTTCTCTCTCCTTTATTCTAGAGGTTTCCTTCTTTTCCACCTCTTTTCTCGTCATTATAGATAAAAGCAATATTTCTTTCATTCTCTCCCATCCTCCTATCTTCTTCCTCTTCCAACCCATGCTGAAATAAGATCAACAGGAAGCCCTCAACGTATTGCCTAGATATTTTGTCCCCAGGGTAAGATTCCAGAGACTGGAAAAAATGCATAAGAAGACAGTCTTTACTTTCATGCTGGTTTACAGTTTTGAGTGTATTTATCAGACCATTATGGAAACAGAACCTTAGATTAGATGAGCCCCCAATCGAATCTAAGATTGGAATTCGTGTGTTCGTCGTCCTAAAATGGCCTGCCTCAGATGCAATAGGAAATCATCGTTTCTCAATGAATGAATTCCTTCTCCAAAAGCATGTTGGATCCTGGCTTGTTTTTTCCAACTTACAATCCAGCTGTAGTTTCAGATCTCTCCACTTCTTCTGAAACATAAATTTGCTACAAGCTTAGGAAACGCGGATCCTGTGTTGTGTTTACAGGCCAAGGCAATTGTCTCCAGTCTTCTTGCGGGCATGAGAAGAATCTGCTTGTAGTAGCCAATTTCCATTGCTTCCAATTGTTGTCTGAGTCCCCCTTGGGTTCTAAACTTCATCACCATTCAGCCGGTGTGGGAGAACACTGGGGGTGATCTGGATGTAATGGCCAGGTGGTACTTTCCATTGGTTTTCCTATCTTCTTTGCTCCTCACACTTCTAGTTGCATTTTCCCACAACTTTTCTTAAGTGCTGGCTAAGCCCTGATGCATCAACCAACCGAGGTGAAATCAACCTGCTCCTTTGAAGACGTACCTATTAACAAATGAACTTTTTCACAGATGTTTTTTCTCCGAAGTCAGGTCTACGTGATAGCCAATAGCTTTGTTTTAATGCTTGCTGGCTTTCAGTGGACGCTGGAAATTTTGGAAGCTCATTCCAACAGGTGTGCTGTTGGATTTAGCTCTGAGGCCAGCATCCTTCCCTTCTTTTGCTGATGGAGACTGTAAACCTCGCCCTCCCCTTAAAGAAAAATGGCAAGTGCTGATGGGAGGGAAAGGGTGGCTTGCTGGCTCAAGGCCACCTACTCCTTCTCTTGCTGATCTTCTGTATCACACTTGTACTGTAGTATGCGCCTGATGACTACAATGGCCTCATTCAGCTCAACGACCAAGCAAGGGGCGTGTTACAAGCACCGAAAGACTGGGTTTGCTTGTAAATGTTGGTAACCACCAGAGAAGGTAAGCTTGGATTGGCCGAAGCGGAACTCTTTGGTGGTGAATGGACATGATTCTGTGGGGAGATGATTTTTATTCCCTTTTCCCTTTCTTTCCAAAAAACCCCCAACCCAACCAATCACGTTTCATCCTCCCTTCCTAGCTCGCAATGGCATTTTGCTTGCTAACACTTCCTTGCTTGGGCACTTCGCATGACTTCACTAACCCAATGGTGACGTTGATCGTCTCAATGTGCTTGTGCTTTCGGGATGAACGTTTAGGAGAATATGTTGGGAGGTTGGGACTTTGGAAGTTTGCGTGGCGTCCTCTCATTCTGGTTTTTGTTTTTTTGGGAAACAAGGGTTCCTTCTTACAGCCGTCAAGAACTGTGCAGGCTGCTCTCCATTGGTCCTGTGGTCAGACTTGGGAGCAGGAAAAGCAAAATATGGGACAGGTGGCATTGGGACAGATGGAAAAGGAAGCATCGTTTAATTGGTGTCCTGATTGTTCTTCCATTGTTCTTCCATTTGGCACAGTCCACCTGGGGACCTCAAGAGGCCTTCAGAACATTTCAGGCCCAGACATCATTTGCAGGATACCAGTTCAGGAAGGATATTGTGTGACTAGTTAAGTCTTAGGGATTTATTTGCCTAGGTTTCAAATCTGCTTTGTCTAGTCTAGCTGCGGACTAGTCAAGCCAGGTGATGGTAGAAGTGTTGGTGTCCCTCAGCTTCTTCAAAAGAATGAGCCAAGCATTTGCTACCTCAAACATGCTGGGATGTTTCTGTAGAAAACTTGACATCTTCAGACCAGTTATTTGATAACTGTTAAATTTCTACTAGATCTCTGCCCATCAGAGCAACAGATGCCCATGGTGGACCCAATGCTGAACATGCGTGGACAGGCATCAAAACCCCTCCCCATTTCCAAAGCATCTACCATAGAAAGATAATTGTTTTTGCTGCTCCTTTTTCTTCCAATGTTAGTTACATGGAGCAGCCATGAATGAGCAATGTCCAACCTAGGAGATGAATCCTTGGCTTGGGGAAAACCATGGTTGCATGCATTCTATCCTTGTGGGGCTATTCGAAACATGCCAGGCTACATTTAAGATATCCGAGCAACCATATTTGCAGTTATTTATATAACAAATGAATTTACCATGGTTTGTTTTCCCTATTGTCTAGCTCAGTGTTTCTCAACTTGGCAACTTTAAGAGGTGTGGATTTCAATTCCCAGAATTCCACACATCTTAAAGTTACTAAGGTTGAGAAACACTGCTCTAAGCTTGTCAAATTAATCTTGGAACACGCATAGTAAGTATGGATTCAAGTTGTACTTTCCTTAAGTAAAACAGCTCCAAACTTGCTTGCTAATGTGGACAAGCCATCTTCACAATACAGGAACATAGTTTAGCACATATACCATGACCCCAGGTTTGGGGGATTAGCTTTTGGTTCAATATATTGCACAAACTCAGGAAATGGGTAGATTTCTTAGGCAGATTAAATATAGGACACAAGACTGGAGCCATTGTCCCATATGATCTTTCCAAATATGCCAATTTCAGTTCTGGGAAGTTTGCTATTGAAACCTAGAAGGGCCTTTCTGCTTTTGCATTTTGCTAAATAATTGTGCCTTACAGGGATTGTTGAATAGAAGTCCTGCAAAATGAGCTATTTCCCTGAAAAGAACATTGCATTACAGATAATCCTCCATTTATGACCTCAGTTGGGACCAGAATTTCCATTGTTATGTGAGTTTCACCCAATTTTACAACCTTTTTTTTGGGGGGGGGCATGATTGTAAGTGAATGATATAGTCTCTAAACAAATCCAGCTTCCTCCTTTTGATTTTGATTGTTGGAAGCCAGCTGGGAAGGTTGCAAATGACAATCACACAACTTTCCCTCAATACTACAACCCTTGTAAATATGTGATGGTTGAGAAACACCTGGTTTTTGATCACATGATTGTAGAAGACGCTGCAGTGGTCCTAAGTGCAAGGACCGGTCATAAGTCGCTGTTCCCGTGCCCTTTGTTACTTTAAACAGTCAGTAAATGAATGGTCATACATTGAGGACTATCTGTACTTTCCCCCAAATTGTTGGTTTAAATGGCAGAGGTATTATCTTAGATATGCTGATAGTATAACAATTAAAACTGTTTTGGTCTAACATTTCCTTTTGAGGGGGGGGGATGGACTATATGAAATCAGCTTCCTTCCTAAATTATTGTTCGTTGCTGCTGGTTCTCTTTCTATGCCCTTCTTAATGTTTGCAATTTGTGGGGCGAGGGAGTTTGACTTAAAAGTGTGTGACTAAAGATTACCAATTGGATCGCCCAGGTAAGCAATTCTAGAAGTTAAAGGATCAGGATAGAAAGGCAGAATATAAATGAAATTCAGAGAGCTCCTCTCTGAGCTTCGTTGCTTTCTTGCAGACGTTTCATGACCCAACTAGGTAACATCATCAGTAACTCGTGAACTAGTGGGGTGAATGAAACATCTGCAAGAAAACAACCAAGTTCAGAGAGCACAATGACCCCTCGTTTCAAGCCCGAGCTACAAATATTCTTCTCTATCCCTAAATGCAATTATGATCTGAAAGAGGCTGTCAGAGTTACCAAGGCTTGAAGTGGGCCGATCTGTGGCTTCTCCCAGGCAGTTGGGTGCAGTCTGCCTGTGCATGGTTTCCCATGGGGTCCGTTTTTGAGAGCGAGCTCTGCGACTTCTGCACCACGGTCCTCTCGGCTTCCATTTTAATTCCCAACAATATTCTGGAGCAGACCTGGGTGTTTTATGGCCCACAGCCCACATCCGGCCCTTTGGCAATCCCTGTTTGGCCTACATGAGGTCAGTTGGAAATTAATTAATTGAAATAGCAATGGCCCTTAGACTTACATATTGCTTTTAACAGTGCCTTATAGCCCTCTCTAAGCAGTTTACAGAGTCAATAGATAGACAGACAGACAGACAGACAGACAGACAAAGGTAGGTAGGTACACGTGTGTGCTTGCGTGCCTACACACCGTCACAGACCTATTGGTTTGGCTGCCCGCATGTGGCCAGTTGGGAAAGTTTTCTCACGTGGCCACAGTTGGGAAAATTAATTCTTCCATGTCCTGAAGCAAAGATCTGGCAGGTGAACTGGAGAAGGTTCTGTCCTCAGGTGTGAGAGGCACAGGAGAGTTTTCAGGAGATCCATGAAATCCAGAGAAGGGACCACTTATGGCCAGGTAACTTCAGCTCCACCGTGGCTCTTATAGTTCACGTGGCGTCATCTGTCCCGGATAAGCCTCGTCTCCAGGGAGTTTTTTGTCACCTCCTCAGCCTCCAGTGCTCTGTCTCCACCTGCGCCTTTTTTGATCTTCTTCCTCCGTTGTTGCAGCTCCACGCAGACTCCGTCCTTCCGCTTTTCAACTTCAGCGGTCAGCCGAGCGGAGAAGCTCTGGTTTCTTTTCCCAGCCTGGACTCCGCCAAGAAAGCTGTGGCTGAGCGAAATGGAAGCCTTTTGGGGGGCCACTGTGTGGACCTCTACCTTATCTAGACACACACACCCCACACACACCCCAGTGGATCCGAGTGTGGGGAACAAGAACAAATCTCCTCTTTCCTCTTCAAAGCAGCCATGTCTTCCCTACCCAGCAGTCGCCTTCTCCTCCTGGTGGACACAGCCACATCCTCCCAAAGCAGATCAGCCAGGGGAGAAGGAATGACACCCCGATTCCCCCCAAAAAGCACGATTAATTGCTCAAATATTATCAAGACTGATACAACTGAACTACTGAAATGCTGTAGACTTTAGGGGTTTTTCGTTGTTGTTGTTTTATTTTTTAAATATAAATATATATAAGCAATTTTGCATTCACCATTTGGAGAGAAAAATGTTTTGCTTGAAATACAAACCATGCCCAACCTCTTTCTCTGATGTGGAGTAGAAGAGAATTCCATCTCATCAAAAGAAAAGAATCTTTTGTTGGTTTGTCCCCCTAAAAGATGTCAAATCGAATTATATTTTCCTGCTCCCTTTCCTTCCTTAAAAAGAAACAAAAAATGTCCAAATGAAATGACAGAATAAGCTTTTCAGTTGAAAGGTGTCAAATTGAATTGTTTTCCCGCTCCCTTTCCTTAAAAAGATAAAAAAAAGTTATTTCCAAATGAAATGACAAAATAAGCTTTTCAGTTTTTAATTTTTGTTTCGTGAGGTTAGAATCCAAGTAAGTAAAGCCATATCTAATTTTCAAACTGCCAACCTGTAAACTAAACAAAAATAGACTCTTAGTAGGACAATGACAGCACATAAACACTGAGGACTAGTAAATTATATATGTTGTTTTATTTAAACATCATAGTGCTCAGATACTGTATTTTGTTTTTGCTCTAGTTCACATGCATGCCATTTGTTTACAATATTCATTTGTATATTACAACACAGCAAAGGAGTTGAAATTTAAGTCTAATTAGTGCATGTTTTTTTTTAAATGTATGTATATACATGTTCAAAGAACATAGTTTTATGTTGTGTAGTGTGTGCCGAAACATCTGTTGTACAAGCACTAAATAATTTTGGTTTTAACTGTGCCTTGATCAGGATTCTTTCGAAATGTGCAATAACAACGGAGGAAACCAGACTGAGTCGGATTGGACTCTTGGGTACCTGTGAATGCAGGGATATTTTTTGTTTGTTTGTTAAATAAAGAACTCTTGAATAGTACTTAAAAAGGGAATCAGACCTGCCCTGGCCTTCAATCGGTATATGCTTCTTTTTATGATAAGAAATAAAAGACGCTTGCAGGAAAATGGACTTGTCTCTTTAGCTTCTTGTAATTGAAACCAGCATTGCAAATAAGAATGTATTTGGGGGTGGGGGGGTATGGCACTGGTAATTTAATTAGTGCGCAGCATGTACACTATGTGCCACACTGGCTATTGGCAACTGAATTCCAGCACAAAGTCTTGATATAGCAAGAACTTTTTCACATGTACCATAGGTGGTTAATACAATTGCCAAGCTAATCTTTGGAGAGCCAATAGGGTCTGGTGGTTAATGCATTGGGTTAAAAATCGGGAGACAGTGAGTTCTAGTCCTGCCTTAAGCATGAAAGGTGTCTGGGTCAATTGCCATAGATGGTGAGTTCTAATCCTGTTTTAGGCATGAAAGCTAGCTAGCTGGGTGGCTTTGGGCCAGCTTTAATTTAATAGGGACTAGATCTTATTCAATAGAATAGGTGCACATTCTTCATTGCAAAATAGGGTTTCTATTTGACAAATTGGCCAATTCTAAGATGTTCAATCTTCTGCTTGGGATCAGCTGTAGTACACAATGGATCCAAGTTACTGTTGCTTAGAGGATCATCTGTTCTAATAAGACTGCTAGCTGATGGTATCTTCTATTTGAACAAAGTCCTGCCTTGGCCCATTTAAAAACTCAAGAATCTGAAGACACCCAGTTCCCACCATGGACAATGATGGACAATTCTAGCTATTGTCATTCTATATAAAAGGGCACCTATTTGCCAGGCAAATCTTAATGCAAAATCATATTTTTTTTTAAGCTCTAGGCAGATCTCTGCAATGCCCACATCCCACCACTAGATGTCCCTTTCATACTGGATCTCCAAAATACTGGGCTGATCTCTAACCTAACTAGAACAGAAATCTGTAAGATTCTAGTACACAGGTTGAGGCAAGGGACTTGCAATTACAATTCAACTCACCCGATCTTCTTTGCAGCCTTGGCGCAGGCAAGCAAGTGATTGTCGGGATCATTTATTCAATTCCCATGGAGTTAAAAGAGCATTTCTCAATCTGGGCAACTTTTTAAACATGTGTGGATTTCCACTTCCAGAATTCCCCAACCAATTCCCTGGCTGAGGAATTCTGGGAGTTGAAATCCACACATCTTAAAAAGTTGCCATGGTTCCTGCTTTGAAATGAAATAGCCTTTCTTGAATCCTGGGTTTTCACACAACTCCCATCGCCACAAGGTGGAAAAAGTTGACTTCCAAGAAATTTTCCCAATCTGCCAGCCTAGCTTACTTCCCCAGGCCGACCCAGTCTGAACAGCTGTTCTGGGATTAACCATGGTTAATAGGGTGCTCTCCTCTTTGTGTAGACACATTTATGAATAATGTATGGAAGAAGATTAAAATCCTCCAACCAAGGAGCAGAAGAAAATAAATCTGTTGGATACTCTCTCTGAAAGCAAGTCCCTACTTTTCTGTCATTTCTTTGCTTGCAAATGGGAAGAAAGGCAGACGTGACAGCCTTCCGGTTAGCTGTTTCACTTCCACAATCCTTCAGGCATGTTTGCTCTGAATCTCACAACTCTTTGCAATCTGTTGAGGGATTCCATAACAGACAAGGAGTGGATTCCCTGGAATTTGTAAGAATGGTGGGATCTGTCTGACAGTTGCCGCTGACCTAAATAACGCAGCTGCTTGCAGCTGCTAAAATAAGCCGCTTGGCTTCTGTTTTTTTTTTTTTTTAAAGAATGTTTTCTTTTAAAAAAAACCACCTTTCTATTTTAGGATGACTATCTTTAAAAGTGTCACAGACAGCAACGGCACCTAGCTGATCTCAAAAAGCTAAGCAGGGTCAGCTCTGGTTAGGAATGGAATGGGGGGGGGGGGTACCAGAAAAAGCAAAACCCGAGGTGGGGCAGCCAAGGAAAGCACATTGGTGTGTCCACGTAGGTAGGCACTTGGAGCTCAGCTCAGCTTGAAGGCTCTTGGTTATTCAATGTATTTACATAGATATTAGATAAACTAGGTCTCTAATTTGTACAGAGCCTTGGTGGCACAGTGGTTAGAGTGCAGTACTTCTGCTATCTGCTGGTTCAAATCTCACCAGGCTCAAGGTTGACTCAGCCTTCCATCCTTCCGAGGTGCGCAAAACGAGGACCCAGATTGTTGGGGGCAATATAATGATTCTATAAACCGCTTAGAGGGCTCAAAAGCACTATAAAGCGGTATATAAATAAGTGCTATTGCTATTGTAGCAATAACCAGCAGAATCAAACTCAGGTGCAACTCTCTTCACCAGGTAGAAAGACTTGTGGACTTCAATTCTCAGAATTCTCCATGCCAAGTTTGGAGACCCCCGGATTAAAGGATGCATAACACCTCAAAACTCTATCGCATTCTTTTTTTAAACTACACTTCCTTATTAATATAAAAACATGGTGCACAAATCAAGAATAAGCCAGTTTTTTGTGGACATGATGACTTCTAGCCTTAATTATTTCACGCAAGTTGAGGATGGGAGAAATTGTGATACAACACACTCTCTCTCACACCCAAAATTCAAAGCGGGTATTAAGCCACAGGGTAGGAAGGCTCCCGTTCAACTCTGATCCATTGCAAGTCTAAGATTGAAGTTCTCTATATAATCTCTTTATTGGCCAAGGGTGATTGGACACACAAGGAATTTGTCTCTGGTGCATAAGCTCTCAGTATACGCACAAAGTGGTAAGTCATAAGATACACTCATAATCGTACAAAACAACAAGTGATAAAAATCGTAAGATACCACTAGGAGAAGGTAGTAGGAAAGATGAGAAGGCGAGAAAGATAAGAAGATGACATGCCGGTATATCTTATTTGAATTACAGAGAGGATCATAAGATTCATGAAGAAGTTATGCACATTATCTTAAGCTTGCCCAAAAGCTACATACTGAGCCATATTTTTCGGGCTATAAGACACATTTTTTTGTCTCCCAAAAGTGGGTGGAAATGTCTGTGCATCTTATGGAGTGAATATTGCCAAAGCCCCACCCACCTGCCGGCCATTTTTTGTCTCTGCATGTCCCATTTTTGGCCTCTGTGCGTCCTTTTTTCAGCCCATTTCCAGCCCTTCATTCATCCCATTTTGGCTCTTTTTTGGCCTTTTTTTTCCAGCCCATTTTCACCAATTTTCCCGGGGCACGTGAAGGCCAAAAACGGATCGGAAGCCAAAAATGAGATCCACAGAGGCAAAAAACTATTTTGTTTTGTGTTTTCCTCCTCTAAATCTAGGTGCGTTTTATAGTCAAGTGTGTCTTATAAACCAAAAAATACAGTATATTAACCACTACATTCTCTTAAAAGAGACTCAACTACAGAATCTATCATATTAGAGGCCAATAGTAAAGCTTCAGAAAGCAAAAAATAAATAAATCTGATTTTAAAAAGCCTTGGCTAAGTGTTTTTTATTCATCTCCAGAAATAGAAAAGTCCTGCTTACAGAAAGCGATGCTATTAAATAGGTTCTGCAAGTATCTGATATCCATACAGAATAAAACTTCAGAGGGGGCTCAGAAACTGACGTCAGGGGGCTTAAATTAACTTAGGGTTGTAGAGCTAAAATCTATAAATTCAGTATTTGGAAGATAATACCACAGCAGCCCAAAGATCTCACCAATCACTTTTTTTTTTCTACTCAGCTGATTATTAAAAAAAAAAAAAAAATCACTGCCCATCATGCTTGTTCTGAGAATAGGAATTTTATAACGCCTGATTATATCAATCTTTCTGAAACAAAAAAATTGCCAGAGACGAAACCCACACCTTCTGAATCAAGAATATGCACATTTTGAGCAAATGTATGGATTCTTACAAAATGACCATAATGGAGCACATCCTGTTTGGTTTTTTTTTTTACTTTTGCAATGGAAATCAAAGGACTGGTGTCCAAGTCTACTACTAGCCCAGTTACAATCAATCAACAAAGACATATTAAAAGAAGACATAGTCTTGTATCATTTTAGGACTGTTAAAAATGGTATGACTACTGAACCACGGCTAATGGTTTTACTCTCTTCTCCTCACGCTTCCGAACGAATGAGTACAGATAAATAAAGACACAGACTCTGATACGCACTTTCTTTTTTATTTCAACACTATGATTCAAGAGCCTATAATGCTTTTTTTCCCTTTGTACTTCTGCATGTACGGTAGCACTGCAATCATAACTTACAAAAGGTTTAATACACAAATGTACATGAAATTACAATACAAGGCTCTGTAAACATCTAGAATGTAACTTTTAGTCTTAAAATCATTATTGTCCCAAACTGTTAAATAGAAAATTTCAATTTGAACAATCTTCAAACCTCAAGGAATGACATTCATTCTATGTATCAAAAATAGAGTTTTACCCCCCAAGATTTGTTTGCATCCGAGCAATTGTTTTCTCTTTTATTCTTTGGTTTACAATGGATGGCAATTCCATTTTCTAACGAAGCGTTTCTTAGAAGGAGCGCCAAATTGTGGTCAAACTTTGGTTTAACCAAAACGACTTTCAAAACGGGCAGTGTATATATACATGTACATATACATATATCTCACCTTTGGGTTACAAAAGCCTCCACTCTTTCGTTATGAAAGCTACCATTTGAACGCTTCCTATAACATTTTTTTTTAAAAACTGGGCATCAGCATAGAAAGCAATTGTAAATTTGGAGAGGCCAGCAACACAGATGCCAGTCACAGGCAGAAAATTGTAAATTGCATAGTCTAACAGAGGTCATGTGCTTTTATCTCTATTACATTACACAAGATTAACAGTCTTACCTAAAGCATCACACAAGCCAAAAGTATATATATATATTAAGACCCTTGTATTGAAGCTTTTACAAGGCAAAAAAACCCCACCATTATAGTACTCAACTTCTATAGTTTTGCTTTAAATAGGAAAGCGTTTCTACGTCTACAGGCATCGGGTATTTCAAGGCAACAGAAGGTTGAAGACAATCCACTACTATTCCCATTGTTGCAAACGCCTCTCCATCTCCTTCAGCATGGACAAGAGGCTCCTCTCGCCAACCAGGGGAGAGGTGCTTACTCTCGGTGGATTGCTCACTTTAGTGCATAGTAACTCGGGACTGTTTGGGTGCCCACATTTCAGGTACAAATACAAATTCACACTAGCCGGGGAGAACTTTAAAGAAGAGGGGATACCATCAATCATCTCAGAGCTCAAGAAAACTCTGAAAGTTCACATCTGGGAAAAGTCACATCTCTGACCCAATCTGTACGAGAGAGAACGGAGATTGCCTTCAACAAAGGAATGCAAGAATCGTTAAATAAATCTCAACTTAACTTTGGGAAGGAAGAGGGGTTGGGAAAGAAACTCAAAATAATTCCACCTTGATTCTCTTGAGGATAACAGGGGAAGGCCATTACGACAGCCTGTACTCTGATGTGTAACTAGCCGTGCTCTACTCTGCATACAACTAGCTGCATTTCTTGAGCGGAAGGCAGACTGGCTTCCAAAGTTTTAAATGGCAGTTGTTTGGTTTCGGAAGTTCACGCGTGGCCATTTTGATTACTGTAGGGCAATCAAAGGGATTGTCATTTTGGATTAGATAGGATCTTTGAAACGAAGACAAAGAAATCAACCGTGATGGGGGATGGGCAAGGAAAGGAAGAGGATGCTGCATCCAACCAGTATCCCAGATGACGTGTCCACTTGATCCAACAACTAGAATGAAGAAAACTTCCTTGCCACCTTAAAAAATGATAATTTTTTTTTAAAAAAGCATTCGTTTCAGCTATCATCTTTGTGGGGTCCTTGGTGTTCTAGGAGCTTGTATGTTTTGTTGCAGACATTTTGTTACCACACTAGGTAACATGATCAGTGCACAATGATGTTACTTAGTTTGGTAATGAAACGTCTGCAACCAAACAAGCAAGCTGCTGAGGACTCCACAGTTCAGCCCTGAGCTACAAATATTCTCTTCTAACCTTTGCATTCTGAAGAGTCAAAACTGTGTGATTAAAAAAAACCCACAAGAAAAAAAAACCCACAGTTCCAGGAACCCTTTGATACGAATGATTTTAGTGCTTTAAATTATTTTAGGTGGCTATCTTCTGAACTGTGCAAACGTATCTGGATCTCCTTTGTTTTACTCCATCCTGAGATAGTAGGGTTAGTTGTAGACTAAGCAGTAAATGTAGCCTGCAGATAATTACAGTTAAGCGAACCTCTTAATAACTAAATTGTGGTTTGGAGGTGCCTATATTCTTTTCTTAAAAAAAAAAAAAGTGGAGACTGCTTAAAAGTCAAGATGCTTGCTGAATGAAGACGGAGACTTCACCTTCTATCAGCCTGTTGCCAGTAGCATGATGCTACAAAGCCTATCTTGTTCCTATCAGTTAAGACTTAGGTAGCCATAAAAATTAGCTAAACAATGACAGAAAACAGTACACCAACTATCTTAACCCTTATTGGTTCTCAAAAACTCCTTCTAATTATCTTTTCATTTTGCAGACCTCCTGATCGATTTTTGCTTATCTAAACTTGAAACATCTTGATTTCTATGTTACAGAAGAATTAATTCTCATTTAGTAGAAATTCTCATCTGCCATTGGCTGGGGTTTTGTATCTCTTGTGTTTCAAATCAGAGATAGAGACCCTCCTCCCCCCCCCAAAAAAAAAATCACACTGTGGTGGAAATATTAACCTAATATGCATAGGTGGTCAGAGGCAGCTTCACCCTCAGTGGTCACATATATGCAGATGTGTCCCTGTTCAGTGAGCTGCTGTGGTCAGCACCGTGAGGTACATTTCATCTCTTATAGTAAGAGGGCCTAGCTACATTCCTTTTGTTATACCAAGTTAATTTCTTAAGAGGACGAAAAACAGTAGGATTGCTAAACCATTAAGAAAAGATTTTGAGAAGCCCATATAAATGCCAACATACGTTTTCAGACACATCTAATAGGGAAGGAAGGACCATGTGAAGTTCTCTACCTGAGGAATCTCAAGAACAGCAGTTTGAACAAATAAGGACTCCATATGGAGCATAGCCTTTTGACGTAGCCCAAAATTGTATAATGGCTTCATTAAAAATGAGCACACACATATATATAAATTGTTTTGAACAAGTGCTTCTGTTAGAACAGGTCTGTGCTAGCAAAGGTACGAAGGTATAAAAGTCAGGTTTTGGAATGTCATTTCTATCCCAATCTTTCCATGATGGATTGGTCTCTTTGCAGCCTACCAAAACATTTTCAGTGTCTCAAGAACACAGATCTATATTTGGCTGTGCTTCCAAAAGCTCCAAAGAAAAATGGTAATCATTATTCCTACGTAAGACTTCCAAAGGCATTGGCTTCAGGCGATAGATACTGCTGTGCCTCTGAAAGACAGTATTGTTATTATACTTATTATAATTATTATTATTTTAAAAAACTGTTTTAAACCACATTATGCTTAAAGGCTCTTCAAAAAGACCGTCCAAAAGGTATACAAATTTTTATTACAATCTTAGTATCTCTCCTAAAGAAAAGCAGCATACAAAGATGGTGTTCTTTTTAAAAAAAAAAATTACCCACATTCAGTTAACTGTGCATATTGAGAGCAAAACTACGTTTCTCCATACAATTAAGCACTTAATATAAAAGAATTATGTTAAATGCACAAAACAAGCAAAGCTCATTGGTATTTTTTACTCAAGGTTAGAGAGCATCTTGGGTCACTTCTTGGTGTCCATTTTTATAAAGTAATTTTTCTTTTTTTAAACAGCATCCTAACAATCTAGAACTCAACCTGTTTCCTGTTACCACTCCCTTTCCCGCTCTCCTAGAACAGCTCTGCAGGGATCCAGTGTCCAGGATCATCAAGGCCACGTAATCGGAAGCACAGTAGATCTAAAGAGGGACATAACATTATTCAGAGGGAAAGTGCAAGGCTTCCTGGGGGTCTCCAGGTTTCCGCAGGATGGCAGCTCCTGCTCCACGGGACGCAGAGATCTGCGGCATGTCTCTTCCAATGATTTCCGTCACTACATCAGAAAAGGAGAGAAGGATCAATACGTTTTTAGGTCTTCCATAAACATCGGTTTCTGAGTAAATGCATATTTAAACCCTTGCAATACCGGTCACTTCCAAACAGGTTGAGACACCTGCTGCAATTTGGCTTTTCGTGCATCTATCCCTGAAGATCACCCAAAAGCTTCAGCGGGTTCACCATGCAGCATATACATGGAATAAATAAATACAATTTATAGCAGCCCAACGAGCGACGGGCACAACTAGGTCAGTCCCTGTGGCATCTTGATCCCTGGAGCCACATCAGCTGCCAGTTGGCTTCAGGCTACAATTTCAGGGGGCAATTCTCACCTTTAAAGCCCTGGGTGGCGCAGAACCTACTGAACTTCAAGACGGCCTGCTCTAAAACGCCAATTCTGAAAGATCTGGCTGAACGGTCATCTCATCTCTAAGAAATTCCATCAGAAGAGACTCCATAACATGGCTGCCTCCGTGCATACAGATTACCCCATTGAGCTTCCACAGAGAAGTAAAACTTTCTAGAAAAGGGCATTTGGAAAGTGCTACGGTTGGGATCTGCCCCAGTTAAAGTGCACTTTTATGGCTTAAATCTTTTGAGTTGTATCCAGCTACTTAATAACAGTTAGACGTTACACCGGATCTTCAAATCAAGAAGTCAGACAGAGTCCATGCAAAACGTTTTAAAATGTTTTGGTTGTTGAGAAGTTGCTGCAAAACTAACCTGCTCACAAAATAACTAGTTAGGGAAAGCTTCCTCTTACGTTGTCCTTCTTTAAAAGCCATTATCCAAACCTAGTTAGGGATACGAAGAGAGCTCAAAAGTATTGATTAAGAAGCAATTTGTGTTTCAGGTTGCAGAAATGTCATCTGTCTGTTCAGTTCCCCATCTCCCCTCCTTCTCACAATATCGTCTAGTCAGCTGAAAACTTAACAGCTGTTTCCACAGGCATTCGAAACAGTCAAAGTTGAGTTTTACATTTAGCAGTTTTCTTTTTAAAGGCTTATCATCACTGCTCATTGTTTGCAATTTACATATGCCAATTGAGCAATGAATGGCTTGTTTCAAGAGGGGTCAGTTCTCTCTCCAGCTGCAATGCCCCTTAGCCCCTTAGCAAAGCACCAACAGCGAGGTGTCCTGGGCACATCTCTCAAAATAGATGCGGAGAACACTCTGAGCTGTGTAGCACATACGATTACATTCCCTCTTCTGTCTCTGCTTATTTGTCACTGATCCCAAACTCTTTGTTCTTCGGGAGACTTCAAAGGACTGACAGCTTTGTGATTTTAAAAGGGTCAAATCTGTATTTGCCAAGTTCGGGGTTTAGTAGAAACTCTGTTTCTCATCTCATCTTTGGTTATATATGGCCTTTCCTAAGTTTCCTGGACTACGAGCTAATTAGTATCACCGTTTCTTAAACCTTCCTGAAAATCATATTAATCTTTCAGCCCAGATGCACAAAGACATCTCCATTCACACATTAATGGATTTCTTTTAAACTCTTGGAGATGCTCAACGTGATAACAGAGCGGCAGCTCTATTTGTAATGATCACTACAACAGACAGGGAATATCAGTGGTTATCTGTTCCCATCACATTACCAGAATACATGGTCTTTGCACCCACTGCCGTAGAAATTAGCAGCTGCTTTGTGCTGTTAAGTTTCTGATAAGTCTCAGAAACAGGGTGAGAGATGGCACAGAACTCTCCCCTCTCTCAAACACACACATTTTTTCTTCTGAATGTGACAGAATTAAGCCTGTAGACAAGCTTAATGTCAATATAATACTTGTCCTAGGGCAGGGGTCTCCAACCTTGGCAACTTTTAAGACTTGTGGACTTCAACTCCCAAAATTCCTCAGACCGCAAAGCTTAACATTCCAATTCCTTAACATCTCAGAAGTTCAGACATCGGGATAAAAAAAGTACAAATGCTTATGGACAGAAGCTAAATAGAAGCAGTCCGCCACTTACAACAGTTCATTTAGAGACCAAAGTTGCAACAGAACTGAAAAAAGGGCTTATGACTGTTTTGTCATGCTTACGATGGATGCAACATCCCCGTGGTCAAAATTCAAAATCTCACAAAAAGTGAGAGGAATGGCTGTTTTTTCTGGCTTTGTTTAAATAAAATTTTTGCAAATGCAGACCAGTAAATAAATGTGTAGAAAACCTAAACATGGTGCAATCAAACATTTTCTTCTTTTGTAGCACGAGTCACATTCTGTTGCAAACAGTATGGTTATGGCTGAATTTATAAAGGTCTTTGTTAGGAATGTAAAACTAACAATTGTTGGGTAGACAATATATAAACCAGGATTGTTACTTTAAGGTTTGTTACTTTACCTTTAAGTGTACTATAGCTTTAAGGAAAATGTGATTGGCTACTGATTCCTCAAGCAGCAATAAGAAGGAGCCAGAATCACTTGTGATTGTGGGTTACTGGATATGGATTGTTGGTTACTGAATGCAGGGTGTTCGTCACTGAAGAAGAGCCTTGTGTTAACCAGCTTGTATAGTGTGAGTTGCTACTGTTTGCATCAAACTGTATATTTGGTAATGGACTTTGACTTAGAGTATTGGATTATCCCTGAACTGAACTGTTTGATGAGTGACTGACTTGACTGTGAATGAATTCAGACTGACTGAGGGACATTGCTAAACCTCTATTTCCAAGAAAGTAAAAACCTATTTTCCTACTCAGTGTCTCTGTATCCTGGTTTGTGTATTTTACCACACCACTCTCACAACGTTCCGCTGTGTACTCATTCTCCAAACGGAGGACCATCCTTAACAAGTTTAATCCCAAAAATAAGTACTTACTTAGCACCTCAATTAATTTATTCCATTCCAATAACTGCACATATAAACTTGCTGGTCGTGAATGTTCAACAGAAACCCTTCGTTAGTAAAAACTTGGCTATAGTTATTTGTCCCAGGCCACAGTAGATACACCATATTGATACAAATATGAAAGAAAGTAGCTATTTTCTAGTCTCATCATGATTTCAAGTAATGCAGTTATGTAAAGTATGTGCATGTGTTCAGGCATGCACCAAGCCCTATGTTCTACAATGGATTTATTTCTGGTCAACTGAGAAATTTTAAATATTTTGTTAAGGGAAAGGGGCCGCATTTACTAAAAAGCATAGTTCAGAGACTGTGGTGTTTGTAAAGCATCACTCAGGAAATCTCATTCTGAGACCTCTCTAACAATTTTTATGGGTTTGGTTTCGTTTAAAGAAACACCATCAGTTTTAGGCATTTTTGCATATTGATGTTTTGAGACGACTAATAAAATAGGAAACTGGTTTATGTATATGTTGAGAATGATAGGCTACTTAATGACCAGATGCCCATTTGGAAATCATTAGGAGGCAATATAGTTTTAAGTAAAACAAAATGGCAAGTGATATTTGATAAAACCATTGGAACTATTTGGTTTGCATTCTAAAGTGGAATTTTGTAGAATAACAAGAGTTGGGAGGGACCTTGGAGGTCTTCTAGTCCAACCCACTGCTCAAACAAGAGAACCTATACCAGACATGGGCAAATTATGGCCCGTGGGCCACATCTGGCCCATTGGACTTTTTAATCCGGCCCGCCGAACTAATTACTAGCAGAAGAAAAGTCCCAGAAGAAAACTTTTTCTTTTTTCTCTCCG
>JAEANM010006927.1:0-18174 GCA_017656035.1 Myanophis thanlyinensis
TGCATCCAACTCCCACCTTCCCAACTACCCTTAACTATTTTTCTAACCCCCCACTCTCCTTTCCTACCTAACTTACCTGCGGTTGCGTAAGCATTTCACTGCATATCATACCATGTATGATTGTGTATGTGACCAATAAATTTGAAATTGAATTGAATTGAAATTGGAGCTATGCCCTGTTAAAGGAAAGAAAGATGGAATTCCTCAGTAAAACAAATGCTTTCAAATAACAGAGTTGCAAGGGATCTCGGAGGTCTTCTAGTCCAACCTCCTACTCAGACACGAAACCCTATACCTTTTCAGAGAAATGGTTGTCTAATATCTTCCATAACTTCTGGAAGCAAGTCGTTCCACTGATTAATTGTTCGAACTATTAGGAAATTTCTCTGTAGTTCTAGGTTGCTTCTCAACTTGATTAGTTTCCATTAGTTAAATGAATTTACAGAAAAAAATACAAAACAAGGAACAAGAGATGAAAAGATCATGCTGGTCCTCTAGAAACTGCTCTTTTGACGCTCAGCTCAGAATCTTATAGAATTCTAAGATTATGAAGAAAAAAAAATCATTATTGAATGATTCTAAGGCTATATTCATGAATCTAATAAAAATCTATAACTGTTATGGATTTATAATTACGGTATGGTTTGGTGTATAAGACACACTTTTTCCTGCCAAAAAAGTGGGTGAAAATGTCTGTGTGTCTTATAAAGCATATGTCGCTGAAGCCCCACCTCCTGCACCCACTGGCTGTTTTTTGGCCTCTGCACGTCCCATTTTCGGGCCTTTTTCAGGACTTTTTTTGACCGGTTTTCGGGGCTTTTTAAAAAAAAAAATGGGCCCAAAGAAGCCTTAAAAATGGGCCCAAAAACCCTCAAAATGAGCCAAAACCCCCTTAAAAACGGGCCATAAAAAGGCTAAAAAAATGGGCCCAAAAAGGCCTGAAAATGGGGCACGCAAAGGCCAAAAACTTTTTTTTTATGGTTTTCCTTTTCTAAATCTAGGTGCTTCTTACACTCTGATGCATCTTATATGCTGAAAGTATGCACTATTTTGTACATAGTCATAAGAGGCAAAAGATATATCTGCACACCAAGAAAAATAAAAATCTAATAATAATGTATCATTATCTATTTCTACAGAAACAATCTAAATATTTATGCAAAATCTTCTTTCTCCTGAATTTCTTATAGCTTTGGGAGACAATGCCAGCAAGCTGTCAGGGAAATTGTGCCTTTCTTTCCCCTAGTTCAAAATAACAATTTTTTGCTCGAAGTTCTGTCTTTGTCTTTTAAAAATAACAAAACCTTTTGTTTATCAAGGAAGGTATCTCCTGAGACTAAGTGTAAAAAGTTATACCTGAAAAGTGTCCATTCAATTTCAGATACCAAGTTGCACTTAGTTTTAGGAATGAAGTGGTCCTTAACTTACAGTCTTTTGCTTAGCAATTGATTAAATGGAACTGAAAAAAAGTGACTTAAAACTGGTCCTTGCGTTTATGACCATCGCAACATCCTCATTTATCAGCCCCCTTGATTAGCAATGGAAATTCTGGTCCCAGTTTAGGTTGTAAATTAAGGACTGCCTCTAGTGAATAGTATTATTACAGGAATGTGAAATTCGATTTCATTGAGGGCCGCATCAGAGTTGTGTTTGACCTCGGGGGGCTGGAGTGAGTGTGGCCAGAATGGGCATGGCCAGGTCACCATCACTCATGTCGGGGACGCCTGTGGTGGCACGAGCTGTCTACCAGAGAAAATGCGTTTCCGAGTTCCATTTTCAGCTGCGATGGCATCCTGCAACTTTCCGCCAGCGAAAACCAAGTGGCCTTTTGAGCTCCGTTTTTGCTGGCAGAGGCACCGTGGGCCAATTCTTTGCTACTTCCAGGGCAGCACTGTGAGCCAGATCTAAGCACCCCTCGGGCCAGATCCAGTCCCTGGGCCCTGTGTTATTGTATCACCTGAACAATTTGTCCATTTCCCTTCTTCATTGCTGCTCAGTAGTTGGAAACAATAAACGTTTCTCATTTAGCATAAATTCTGGGTTCAACTGTAATCGTAAATTGAAACTACCTGTACTTGTAAAGCAAAGGAAAAAGTAAAATGTCTCTTAAGTCAAGTTCCTTGGAAAATTTCTGGACATGGTTTCTTGGATGTGAATTGTTCTTATTTTCTACTTGGATTCTTTTCAGTTTCCCAGTTTTACCAGCCTGAAATTTCTTGGGGTTCTTCAATCCAAAAATTAAGTAAGCCTCAAACTGTTTAGATTTTGAGCCCAAAGCCTTTTTTTAATCTGCTGATATTCTAAAAACCCAAGATCCTTTTCTTGTAATTGCAATTACTAATAAAATAAATGTTTATTTTAGTAGCAGTCTTATTTTGGTGCTGACTTAGAATTATCACTTACCTTTCTTGAGATAATTACCATTTATACTCCTATTGCAGCTCACCTTAAACTTGGCTTAAAATGTCCTTTCATGCAACTCAAGTGAAATACTGAATTATAAGTTCCTTGTTTTCCAATGAAATGTGATAGACTGCATCTGGGTTAGCAGGCCTTCTAAGCTACTCTGACAACTTGATTGTAGTGTAATTTAAGTATCCTGCATCTTTTCAGCAATAAAATATGAATCCTGTGCACAAAGAAACCAATTCATCAATTTAAATTCCTGAATTCACTACAGGTACAAAAACTTAATCATAGGGTTCTGCTGTCCTGATAAGTTTGTCCACAATTGAACCTTTGAGGTAAACTATAATAATAATGAAACTTAGGCTATGTTGATTTAGCATGGGTCATAAGAAATAGGTAGAAGTATTTTTTTTAACTGAAGGAGTCCATGTTTATCATTATATTTTAAACCATTAAAAATATATCTTGCTTCTCAAGCAGTTTTCACCTCTGTGAAGATCTAGGCCTGTTCAGCCAACTGAGGTAAAAGTCCATGAAACTCTGCTACTATGGGTGAAGTTGTGTATCTATAAAAAAACCCAGCAAACTTATATAAACATGCCAGTTAGTTTGCTTATCATCTCTCAAAGCAAGGCTTTAATTAGTGGTGAGATGTGGGTGTGTGCACACACACACACACACATTCTGCTTACGTACCCTGAACATAATATTACTCTTTTGTTTTCCAATTCCTGTAATCACACATCAATCTTACTATGTACCTACAAAATTCCCTTATGTTAAGTCAGGCCTTCTAGCTAAGATTCATAAACAGGAATGATTTATTGTCTTGGACTACAGAGCTTGTATCTGTGTTCTAACTTGGTATCTGTATCTGTTTTCCTAACTTGGTGCCTTCCAAACCTGTTGATCTTTATCTGTGTTGGCTGAAAATTAGGAGAACCGACATCTACCTAGCTACAAGGAATCATATTAGGCAAGGCTACCAGTGTTGTGCAGCCGTACTGGGAAATGGCAAGAATTAAGATTTCCTTTTCTCTTTTTGCATTTTGCAATCATATTGATAGTTTCTCTACTTATTTATAGTAATAAATTACAATGAAGTGTGGAAGATGGACACGGGTGTCAAACTCAGCCCATAGGCCGGATGCATCAGCTACGCCCACACCCAGTTTAGCGAAAGAAAAAAGTTGTGATATGTCACGTGATGACATAAGTTTGACACTCCTGGACTTCTTTTCTTGTTCAGTAGTAAAACTTTTAGAAGAATAGGGCTACTCTATATGGAATACAGATAGTTTTCAACGTACAACCATAACTGGGATTGAAATTTCTGTGGTAGTTGGCTGCAGTTATAAGTTGAATCAGACCCAATTTTAGGACAATTTTTACAGATGTCGTTAATCAAATCAAGCAGCCATTAAGCAAATCCAACTTTTGCAATGAGCCTATTTTGCCATAAATTAGCAAAAAAAGGCCACAAATTGCAGTTACTTGAATGCAAAACATTGCAACCCTCATAAATGTGAGCTGGTTGCCATGAGTCTGAATTGAGATCATGTGAATGCAGATGTGATGCTATGGTGTAAATATAACCACTTTTTCCATAACCTTTGTAAAAATTTAATTTGTAAATGGTTATAAGTCAAGAAATATCTGTATAACAATCTAAGTGACTAGTAGAGATACCCAGCAAAGTGTTACTTTTCTGTGTATCATTATCACTATCTAGACCAGTGTTTCTCAACCTTGGCAACTTTAACTCCCAGAATTCCCCAGCCAGCAAAGCTTAAAGTTGTCAAGGTTGAGAAACACTGGTCTAGACATTGTTTAGAGTTTTGCAGCCCAGATACTATAGTCCTTGAAATAACAGAATTGGAAGGAATCTTGGAAGTCTTCTAATCCAAACCCTTACCCAAGCCATTTCAGACAAATGTTGTCCACTTCAGCTGTTCTTCAGCTGAAAAAGCTTATTTGATATGAGAAGTGGAATGTCTTCAAAGAGAAACCAGTTATTACTTGAAAAAGCATCTTTGGGACAACCATGACCTGGATGACCAATGACCAATCTCCATAGACATTAGCATTGGAAGCGTCAAAAGATCCCATTCACTAGGTGCCGACTCCTAAGAGTGTTGTGATAGAACTGTTAGATTCAATTCAATCCTTTTATTGTCAATGCACAACATGTGTGCAGTGAAATTGAATGAGCCTTCATCGGTACAATCACACAAAGCACAGAAACACAAAATACATTCAATACAGAATACATCTCCAGACTTATAAGAAATACCTAATCCCAGGAAATACCCAGGTCAGGCACATTTCCGCATATATTTCCACATAGATACATACATACACCCACCCACACACTTTTCCACCAGTGTGTGCATATTGCACATTGCGCTATCACTGTGAGTCTGTTGTATTAAGTCTAGTTGTGTTATGTGGCATTTAGAAGTCAGACAGCCCATGGATAGAAGCTATTTTTCAGCCTGTTTGTCTGGCTGGCTATGCTTCTGTATCTCTTGCCCGATGGTGGAAATATGAAGAAGTGCTGTCCAGGGTGAGAGTCATCCCTGAGGATTTTTCTCTGTTGAGACAGCGGGATCTGGCTATTTCCTCCAGTGGGGTTATGGGACAGCCCATTATTTTTTTTGCTTTGCTATCTATCTAGTACTAGATCTATCTAGTCCCTCTGCTCTCTAGGTTGGACCTTAAACAGGCACCTTCAAACAGATTATCAGTATTTTCCTATTTCCTCTAATATTACATGGCATGGAGAGCGATTATAGGGAGGCTGCAACATTAACGCAACAACCAAGAGAGGAAAGGGAGTTTATTGGTAGCTTATATGACAGCAAATTTGGGAAGTATTTCAAATCATTCAGTGCCTTCTCTGCAATATACTCATATAAAGAAGGGTTGGAAAATATTCCTATGGTTACTAAGATTCTATATCTACTTTCAGAGTAGCATTAAAGGTGTCTTACTGAAAATCTGGATAGGTCTTGTTTTTTTAATCTTACCCAGCTGAATGGGGCTTGAAAAGAACACGAAGTGTAGGAGAAAATATATGGAGTAGCAAGAAAAATGGTAAAAATTACAACATCTCTATGTCTTTAGACTTAACATAGCTATAGCATTTAGACTTATATACCATTTCAAAGTGCTTTGAAATACTTTATAGCATCAGCATACTTCCTAACATCGTATCTTATTCCCAAATAAATATGGATGAAGTATAGGATGTGTGTATATATATCCTATATGTGAAAGTGTATTAGTGATTGGAAAAAGTAGAATGGCAAACTACTTCCCAAATATTGTCAAGAAAAATGCATGGTTGCTTTCATACTGTTATGAAGAGTTGTACTCAACACAACTTGGTTTTACTCAAGAAGAGAAAGCTGTGTCCATGATACGATCCCCAATTTTTTAAACCTGTTCTTCATATAATTTGCAACTTTGATGCGCTGTCTAGATTATATATGGGTGATGTATGTTTTAAATATACATCATGTTTCCTTTATTAAGATCCTGGAGCTAGTTTATGATACAAATGCACTTTGGTGCCACATTTTGACATTTCCTCTATCCCACCTCCAGACTATTGTATTTCACACAGATGTAGAAAGCCATAATGTGTCTTGGAGCTCCAAAATTTCCTCCCCCCCCATTCCTCCCCTTTATAGATGAATATATGGATGAAAAGATTATGCCTCCTGCAAACAGGATAGTGCATGCTGAAAGAACTCAGCTTGTTAATACTCATAAATCAAAACACTTGCATCTGGAAAGTCAGACTGATAGCCATAAATGCAAAATTTTTTCAGATGGTTACAGTGACACAGACCTGATGGATATGGAAACAGTGATTTCTTTGCCAAACAAAACAAAAGGGAAACAAACTCACACCCTTCCTGCATACCTACAACTGAAATATCTGTTGCTTCATACAACTGATGCAAACTTATTTCAGGCACTCTTCTCTTGCTGAGGATACGGATGGGGGAAACTTTGCCAGTGCTAGTGTGGATCTGATAAGGTGGACTGTTGTGTACAATAATTGTTGGGATAATCCGTGTGTGAGTCTTTAAATCTCTTGGTTACTTTTCACTTCAGGTTTATGGAGATATCTTCTTGGGAGCCACTTCAGAAAAAAATATTTAAACTTTCTGTCTTAACTATAGTTTTATCAGAAAGCAAAATAGAGAGAGCTCTTTAATTATTTCTCTGCAATACTATGAAGGTTTTAATTATTAGACCTGCCTTTCTCCTTGAATTCCCTAGGGGTGAGACCATACTACATCAGAGTCTGGTTTGGTGAAGACCTGGATAAGAGATGCCTGGACATAGCTCTGACACAGAAGAAACCTTAGGCACTTTAGGGGAAAGGGGTTCATTTTTAATGGAAGATTAAATATAATTTATGTGGTTTCTGCTGGGATGCTAGCTTTTACAGAATAGAGAAGGATAGGAAGTAGGGGAGTTGCTGTAAAACAAAAGTCAGCAATCTTTGGGCAGGAAGCCAATCTGTCAATGCAGTCTGCTTGTTTTTCCTACCAGGAAGTAACCAGCTGCTAGAAGGAAATTGTAACTGCTGATTCCCTCTTGCTATTGATGGCTTGGAATCAATAATGAGCTTGAGAACTAGTGGTTCATCTGTACTATTGATGTCAGGTAGGGCAATCAGAAAAATCCTCACTGCCTCTTCTTTTCTCAGAGCACCAAAATCACAGGGTGCAAGAGATAGATTTTGGGTTGGAAAAGGATTAAAAGTGGATGCATAGATACTGCCTCTGATCTGTCAGAGGCAAAAGTGCTGCACATCTCTGCTATAAAGAAGATAACCCTCTGTGTGGCTTAAGGGTTAAGGTGGAAACACTAGACTCAAATTTACCTGCAACAGTGGAACCTCATGGTGATCTTGGGCCAGTCACATTCTCTTGAGCCACTCAGTTGCAGGGTTGTTTTGGATATAAAATAGAGGAGCAGTTGCTAGAGATATCAATCTTGAGTTTTTGGAGAAGACATAAATATAAATTTTTTTACCTTCAACTTTTTTGAATCTGTAGATTACTTTCAGATTTCTTTGTGCTCTTCATTTCATTATGTGTATCAAATTCACTATTAAAGACTTCAAAGTCTCAATGAACGTGAGATGTAATCTTTAGGTCTTCTTGAATGTACTCAAAATTGTAATTGTTGCTCTAGCAATATCTGAAACAACTGCATATGGCTCTTAGCCTCAAAAATAAGACTTTTTTTGGTTTGCATGTTATAAAAACCCATCAATTTGTAAAACTAGTAAGAACTTAACTTTGGCTATGTATCCATTTGGTGAATAAAGAGTGGATTGAGTAATTGATTGATACTTCTGCATTGCATTATGCAAAATAGAGTTTTTGCTTTGACTTGGCTTAATTCTGTTACAATTGGAAAGATTTATGGCTGCTGTTTGCCCTTATGGGGCTGCATAAAAGTGACCACTCTATCAAGGTGATCTCCAACAAAGCCAACCAAATAGTAACATTCATTGAATAAGGAATTAAGTGCAGTGATAATACCAGAATAATTCTGTTGGATCACCAAAGCTCATCTTGGTCCAGCATTTTGTTTTCTCCAATAGTAAATCAGGTACAGTACTTCAGGGTGCTCACAAGCAAGAAATGTAGATGGGCACCTCCCTACAATTTTTCCTCTGCAGTTATTATTTGAACTTAGTAGTAATATTAAATCTTCAAAATAATCCTTGATAGGTTTTCTCCATTGATTTGCTAAATCTTCTTTAAAAACCATGTAATTTAGTAGCCATTGCCATGTTCTTGGGGAAATGAATTCCAAAAGTTAATTAAGGTTAACTAATCAAGGAGAGAAACAACCTGGAATTATGGAGAAACTTCCTAACAGAACAATTAACCAGTGGAACAGCTTGCCTTCAGAAGTTGTGGGTGCTTCATCACTGGAAGTTTTTAAGAAGAGACTGGACAGCCACTTGTCTGAAATGGAATAGGACCTCCTTTTTGAGAAGACCACCAAGGTCCCTTCTATTTTGATTGATTAAGCAAATTAAGATATAACCATTGATCCCAATTCAATAAGTTCTTGCAGGATTTGTATGTGGCTACTGTGAAAGATATTTTTTAAAATTCATACTCTTTTTGTGTTTTTAATCAGTTAACAATCCATAAAATCCATCACAAGACATTTCACGATGTTTTTCCCATTCGAAGAGCTGGGGCCGGATGAGTCACATGCAAGCCATGCCCAACAAAAAAAGGAAAAATTCATAAGCCATGGATTACTTAAGTTCCTCAAGGCTCTAAGTATCAAACTGGCCAAAGGCTTTTTAAAAATCCAAGCCTACAGTGTTGACTAGATGACTCTAGTCCTTTCATCTACTGACATTTAAAAATGGTTGGATGGGAGTTTCATCTTTACAGAACTGCTGGTTTTTCTTTAACAAGACTCATTGTTCTGTGTACTTAACTATTTTCTATGATTTTTCATCTTTATGTATTTGCTCCAAATAAACTGACAGGACTTTAATTTCCTTAGTACCCTTCCTGCCTTTTTTTTTTTTAAAATGTGTTACATTGGATATCTTTCAGTCCATTGGGACAGAGGCCTGTCTGAGGGATAGATTCTATATTTTTACTAAGAGGTCAAGAAATATCTGAGAAAGTAATACAAGGCTGCAGCATTTTTTTGCTCTTGTGTGAATATTAAAGTTGATTAAAGTTTCTTTGAAAAAATATGGTTAAGTAATCCATGGCTTATGAATTCAGTAATTCTTATTCACTAGCTCAAATACATCCATAAAAGGAAGAATTTTCATTTATTTTCTGAGGAGGAATATTTGCACTGAGAAATCCACTTAAGTATATAGTGCATTGCTAAAATAAAGTTATCTGCCCAGTTTATTTGCTAGAAGTGTGGCATATCTTTGTTAAAATTGTGAGCAATCAAAGAACCCAGAAAACCTCGATTTTTCCTTTTTTTGGTGATTGATTCTTATCTTCTTATACGTATCTTCCTCTAATAGTAATCTCTATAGTTGACTGAACTACCTTCAGTTACTTTTTAAACCAACATTACAAACGCATTGCATTGCTTGTTATTCCTTTCCCTTTTAGTATTTAACTGACAGTTTATGGATTGTAATTTTAGTGTAGTAAACCATGTGTAATTGACAGCCTGGATTTTTTTCATAGATTTTATCTGTTATTTATTCTAGAATTTTAAATTGTATATTTACTGAGTGTTTTTATTAGTTCTGGTCTCTGGTCTATGACTAATACATTGAATTGATTGATTGAAAACCAATTTTAGCAGCTAATCTGGGGTTAGCTCCTATTTTTATAAAACTAGGTGGCTTCCATTAACCTTTCCAGGTAAGCTTCTAGTTGTATATACTGTTTTGCACCACACAGCTATAAGGTTTGTCTAATTGGTACATAAAAAACCTTTGTGCTAAATAAATTTGTTAGCAAAGTTTTCTACCATAGAATAAAAACTATATTAGACCTATTTTTGTTAGGATACAATTTTGCATTAATTCATTCTGTTAACTTAGTTTGCCTTCTCTGATTTGAGGTAATACTTTTATGAATGTTTTACACATCAGTGGATAAAGTGATGTTTTTTGCCCATGATTTGCCTTTATGAAGAGAAAAAAGTTAATAACATTTGCAGCTTATTTTGCCCTGCTATATATTATGGAAAAAAATATTATATTTTAATTTGCAGGGACTTCATACAGGCTCCAAAAAGCTTGAGTGCTAAATATACTCCATAGGTGAGATGAGTATAGATGACAGATTATCCATCCTTTATTTAATGGTAATCCATTTCTCTGCATGTATGCTTCCATCGTGCTTTATTTTCCTCTACAGTACATTTTTAAATTGCTGCTTAATTCATTGTAGCAATTCTAAAAGTATAGTGAGGAATTCTACTGTCTGGGGAATTCTGGGAGTTGAAGTCCACACAAAGTTGTGGAGGTTTTATTTACAGAACAGAATAACAGAGTTGGAAGGGACCTTGTAGGTCATCTAGGCCAACCCTTCACCCAAGTAGGAGACTCTCCAGTCTTTTAATAAGTGAAGGTTTAAATTGTTATGATGTTAGTTTTATCATTAAGGTAAAAATAGTATTTAAATGGAGTTTATGTAAAGCAATAGTAAAGTACATCAAAGGAAAAGAAATAGCATACATGGAAGAACTACTGTATTTTCTTAAGAGTTCTGTGATTTTTTTTAAAAAAATACTTCTGTAACTTGTTCTTAGCTCCTAAATATTAAGCAAAAGCTGAAAAGATTGTAAGCCTTTTGAAGTTTGCTCAATTTTACAAGCAGCTGGAGTGAAAAAATATTTCACTAGATTATTATTAGGCAACAGGACAAACTATATAAGCTGATTGATTAGTAAAATTTCCCCTGAATTTCCTTTGACTCCTGGTGACTCCATGGACACATCATGTTTATTTTTAAAGTAAGTTGTACCAATTTCAATGGAATGTATTTCAATCACTTTTAGGAAGGAAATGCTCTTTCAAAGCCCCATTATATTGTTCCCTTGGAGCAGTTAATCAGTCATGTTGCACAAGAAACACTATCAAAGCAACTTTTGTGATTGTGGCTTCCTGCCCCCACATAGGTTCTTTTATCTGGATTTCAAAACTCTTAGAGACACATCTTCATAATTGCTCACTGGAAATGTGGGTACTTTTTGGTAATTATCAGGTCTGTCATTCCTGTCAAAATGCGTGTCTAAAGACCACAGTACATTTTTCATTGATCAACTAAGCTTCTAACCTATTGTTTTGACTTGCAGAAAGTGTCATTTATCAATTTGTATAAAATTGAAAAATGATAGTGAATCATGGACCAACCAAAAAGAATTACAAGAAAATGCCAAGGATTATGGAGAATCTTCAATAAATTATTAGGTCAATGTGTAGTGCTGTTCATAAGTAGTGGACTGGCACAGGCTGATGCTCCTAGTCCAGGGGTGTCAAACTTGCCATGACACAGTCATGTGATTTATCGCAACTTTCCCACCCTTCGTTAAAACAGGACTGGGTGTGGCCAGCACATGACGCACTCGGCCCACGGGCCTTGAGTTTGACACTCCTGTCCTAGGCTTTCTTCCTGTCATAATGATTTCACAAACTTAGAAATATTAAAATGGTGGTTTTGCTTTATTGTCATACATTAATTCCTGGCTTGTCACTCTAAAAATCATAAGCCAAGAACAGACTCCAGCTTCAGAAAACCTAATCCTAATCTACAGGTAGTTCTTTATTTATGACTATAATTCAGCCTGAAATTATGGTTATAAGTTGTGGCCATTGTTATGTGCATCACCACATGACCATGATTGATTTTATGTAGGTTTTTTTTGTCAGTCACTAAGTGAATATCATTAAATGAAAATCATCACTAAACAAACCAATTTTCTTCAATGGGCAATTTTTTACTAGAAACCAGAAACAAACATGGAAAGTCATATTCAATTGACTGAGATGCTGCAAATGGCTGCAAATGTGAGCTGGTTGCCAAATGCCCAAAATATGCCCACTGCAGAGGGCAGTATGGCCACCAGAATCAGGTCAGAAGTAATTCTGGTTAGCCTGTTGTAACTTGGGTCACTAAATGATCAGTCATTAAACAAGAACTAAGCTAGTACTTTTTATTTTTGGCTTGTTTCGCCACTCTTTGTCAGCAGACAACTACGAAAGAGCAAAAGGTGAGTATGTCCAGCATACTGTTTATGAACATAAGCCAGAATTTATAGCAATTCCGTCTTAGTGTATGACTGGACCAATTCTGCATCTAGTTAAGTTTGTTATGTTTTTCCAGTTATATTTTAAAATTCTCTTTGAAGCTTAAACGGAAGTAAATCATTGTAGTGATGTGAAATAGATTAATTCTTAAGTTATGTCCAGATGGTTACGTTTAAAGAGTGCCATGTGGCTGGCAGATAACTAATTTTGCTTGTGATATTAAGCAAGAATAGAGAGCCGGCATCTGGTGCTTTGCTTGGAAAACCTGCTGTTGCTCGTAACAGGTGATCCTATCACCTTTTACTTCACCATTTTTAATTAATACTGCTGATCATTCAGTCAATAGCATCCGTAACGAAGCTTTTCAAGGTGTTTCCTCTCTGAGCTAGCCTGGTTCAAGCAAGATGTTCCTTAACCTGTACAGATGTACTTTTTGCTGTGAAAGCATTTCATTACCCAAACAGAAACAAAACGTGCATTTCCTGGTTTTTAGAGGATTTGGAAAGAAACGTTTTCTAAAATAGGATTACAGAGAGAGATAGTAAAGTTGCAAGTGAAGTTGGGAGATTGAGAATGGAGGATAGATATATCGATAGTGATTTTTCCTTACATGTGAAGGTTAAATATTGGGTAGCGAATGTGACTTATTATCAATTACTTTGGTTGGGTGAACAGGCAATATTTCTTCCCAGGATGGATTTGATTTAAATCAAGTTGATTTAAATCATGATTTAAATCACTAGGAAAAAGGCTTGAGTTAAATCAACTCGATTTAAATCTTAATTTTTGAAGAACAACTGTCATCTTTGACCTGCTGTTGACTCACCAACAGTCCCAATATTGTAGAATATATAGCCTCATGCTACATAACTAAGCTTCATTTCATGCTGAATAAACTAAATTATTAATGTATCTTAAATTGAAAGCTATCTTTAGATAGATTTTTACTCCAAAAGCATAATTAAAATAAATTTATTAAAAATTTAAAAAAAATCCAATTTAAATAAAAAAATCCATCAATTTTTATCCACCCTGTTTCTTCCACTGGGTTACCATCCTTAAGTAGGGTATATTTGGTTTTTGTTCTGTATTTTCTTATTCTTACATGATTTACATTGCAACAGGTGTTTGAGCACCTGGTTGGTCTTGGTTGATTTCAGAAAAGATAAATATGATTGGACCTGGGTGTTTGGGTGGGAGATCACCGATAAATGCCAGAATTGCAGAGTGGCCTGAATAGTTAAAAAAATATGGAAGAAAGGCAGTTCTGTGTTATTATTCAGAAATAGGTTATGGGGGGCCATGGCTAGCTCAAGGGAAACTTTATTATCATGTATGCTTTAGCTTTAGTCCTAATTCTCCTCCACTTTTCAAATAAAAATGACTAATTTCTGTAATTTTATCAATATGGCATACATAGGTTGCTCTAGCTGCAGCTTTCTGTTAAGATGCAGAGTAATTTTTTTCCTTCCTACTCCATTTACGACATACACAGATGTGACATTGTACATTTAAGAAGCTGGAGAAATTCACCCATTCCTCTTTCAGTCGAACACTAGACTATATGTTCCCTTAAGTGAACTAAATCCAGTAGTGCTAGTATTCCAAGGTGACCTGTCCATACTCCTTTTCCTGCCACCATCATGTTTGAATTCAAGCACGGTGCATCCAACCTGCCTCTTTCATCAGCCTTTCCAATGTCTTCCTTTATTTCATCTCTTCTTTACTGTTCTAACACTTCCCTGTCTATAGCGTTGGTTTTTTTCTGCAGTCCTCACCATGGCATCCATGGAAGAACATCTGCAGTCGGTATTCAAGCGACACCCAGCCGAAATGCTGCAAATGCTTGTCAGGATAAAACCTGCAATTCTTGATATGGGGAGAGGACAATCCATCCCTGACTGGCTGTTCTGTATGTGCACCATTTTTGTTTACATGCCTTAGTACAGAGATGTCAAACTCAAGGCCCGTGGGCCGGACGGACTGCTTAGATTTGGCCCATGGGGACGTCCTGGAAACAGTGAAGAATTGGCCCATGGTGCCTGGGCCAGCGCGGCCCTCCTGAGCTCCATTTTCACTGGCAGAAGGTTGCAAGAGGCCGTCACAGCTGAAAATGGCTCTTGGAAGCCATTCTCTGGCAGAACACTTGGGCCACCACACGTGCCCCTGACACGAGTGACGTTGAGCTGAGCATGCCCACCTTGGCCATGGTGCCCGCCCCAAAGGTCAAACAACTCTGATGCGGCCCTCAGTGAAATTGAGTTTGACACCCCTACCTTAGTATTTCACTTTATACAAATCATTGGCTTACTGTCATCCAAAAATCTAGCTTCTTTTAGTTCTGAGTATACTAAGACACACATGCAGTCTTAATTCTCTCTAGGAACCAAAAAAATGGGAGTTTTTGAAAGGAAAGTGATCTTTTGTGAGGTGTAGCTGTGAAGATGTTGGACTAGAATAGTGGAGATGTTAGTTTAGATGTATCACTCAAAGCTGTTACTTTTGTCGATTTTTAAAATTCATTTTTCATATTTTTCTTCAGTATCTGTCTTGGAAGAAGGCCTTGTAAGAGGTTCTTTGCTGTTAATATAGCAGTGTTCCCCAGCAAAGTACCTCCCTGGTGACTTTGGGACAGTCCCATCCTCTCAGCCCAGCCTATCTCATAGGGTTGTTGTTGTAGAAAAATAGGAGGAGGAAGAAGTGCTATACATGTTCATTGCCTTGAGTTACTTATAAAGTAATAAATGTGGGATAAAAATAGCATAAACAAATAAAAATAAACAATGGAGTTACAGGAGAAGTCTTTTAAATTATTTTCTCCTAAATATTTTCAGAGGTTTTGAGCAAGAATAGTGATACTTTCTTAGCACACTAGAGGTCAGTGTATAATGAGAAGAACTCCTTCAGAAGAAGGCTAGAATTTCTATACAGATTTTTTATCCAGTCAAATCACTCAGAAAAGCTGTTTTACTTTTCTCTTACAGATTTTAAAAATTTATTTTTCATATATTTTTAGTATCTCTTGGAAGAAGTGCTTGTAAGAGGTTCTTTGCTGATAATATAGCAGTGTTCCAATATCTAAACTGTATTCCAATACCTAATATAGCAATATCTAAGGGGCTGCCATAATGAACAGTGGGAGTCAATCTTCTGTACCTGAAGGCAGAAGAAGCAGTGGATGTAGCACCTTGGGAAACGTTGTTTCATTTCACTGTGTACTGTGCTGTATATTGTTGAAACGACAATAATACTTGACTTGACTTGACTTGGATGGAAACTAATCAAGGACAGAACCAAACTAGAGCTAAGGAGAAATTACTTGACAGAACAATTAATCAGAAAAATGATTTGTCTCCAAAAGTTGTAGGTGCTCCAACATTGGAGGTTTTTAAGAAGAGATTGGACAACCATTTGTCTGAACCTCCAAGATCTCTTCCAACTTGGTTATTCTGTAATAAGTAAACAAAACCAGAGTACAACTTTAAGTTAAGGATACCATGTGTGAGAAACCTTGCCATAGCTTCAACATATTTGACAAATTTTCAAATTATGATCTGTGATACCAGAGTCTGTGCACATTGATCTTCTTGGGAGTCGTCATCTCTGTTTGAGCTCTACAATCTTAATTCAGAATTCAAAAAGGGTTGGTTATATATCCATGTTGCTTTTATTAGCATGACCTCATGTTCTCGCAACATCAAACTATTAATCTTTCAGATCGTCACCTTTAGCCCTATCTGTTGAGGGCTTCAACATTACTGTTCTTTACATTCATAAAATTTCAGATGATGTTGTAAGATGCTTAAATTATCTCTTAGGATGGTTACCTCTTGGAACAAACCATATTTCCTAACATGCGTTATATATCTACTCTACTGTGATCACAAGTGGCTCCATGGTATCATGGGACATTAACAAATCTTTGCCTTAAGCACCCCTTACATTCAAACAGACAATAATTATTTATTTGACTTGATGGTCCCTTTAATGATCATATGTTTTTTATTTCCTCTAGGAAAAAGTGGCTTCAGACTGAAAATTTCTCCAGGGAGTCATTGTTGGTCAACGGTGCTCTTGGCAGTGGGGGACAACTGTTAAGGTGAGCTTCTTAACAAAGGTATATTTTAGAAGCAATAGAACTCAAACATTAAACGTAACAATTTTGTCCAATACATTACAAGGAAGATACATTGCATCATTAATTCAGTTCTTGAATCAGATAAACAGATGTAAAAATTGTCCTATAAGTCACATGATAACTATTACTGTGGAGTACAGGTAGTCCTTGACTTAACAATTGGTCACTTAGCAACTGTTCAAAGTTACAGTGGATATATTTGGAGGCTATTTATGACCCAGATTTGAAGTTCTGATAGTTGCACATGCCCTCCCACAGTCACATGACCACAGTTTACAATGATTTTGTTGAAAATTGGCTCCAAATTCTAGTTTTTTGGGGAAACCACACTCATACCAAGCCATTGGTTTGCTTAATGACTGCGGCATTCACTTAACAAGTGCAGTGGTTCACTTAATGACAGCTGCAAAAATCATTTTAGCATCTTCATGCCTTATGTCCATAAAGGGCAGGCTGTATTAACAGTTCTAAGCCAAGTTCTACCTGTATTGATCACATAATGCAGTGTTTCTCAATGTGGCTGGGGGTTTCTGGGAGTTGAAGTCCAAACATCTTAAAGTCACCAAAGTTGAGAAACATTGACATAATGCAAAGTTTTGTCCTATTTCCTTCTCAATAGATTGGATATTGTCACTGCTAATTATTTATTAATTAGTGAAGCTTCATCAATGAATTCAGTAACATGGCAAGGACTATACAGAGATTTATCCTTTAGCAAACTGACTACTAAATAATGTGTTCTGGCTTTCAGGCAAGGAATCTGAAACATAAATAGGGTGCTCTTCTATTTTTCTTTATCTGTATAGCATATTTTACAATGAAGAGCAATAGAAATATTTCCTACATATTTTCTGTAATTTCAGGGTAGATACGTGTAGTAATACTTACAATGTCTCAGCATAACAGCATGGGATGCTCAGCTTGGCCATACTTGGTTATATAGATTGCTCCCAAACATTTTCAAATTGCATTCAATGAACCCATTGAACATGTAGATAAAACTGTAATTTTTCAATTCCGAAGTTGTAAGAAAATAGAAATGTATGTAAAACATACATACATTCTGGAGAAACCTATAATTAGTTTAAAGAGTAAGCCACCTTAGAAGAAGACTCCATTCTGGGTGTTTTCATGCCAAAGCTATCTTCTATAGATATGTTTCATATCTGGACAAAAAATGATGTTACTCCTTAAAAACTAATAATTCTGTTCATAATTAATATTAGTAATTATATCTGTTCACCATTAATATTATTACTGTTCTTGTTTCTATTCATAATACTGATGGCAGAAAGTATTGCAAGTTATCTGAGGCATAAAAAAAAGAAAATGGTTCTCTCTCAGCCTAACTCTTCTTACATGGTTGAGTATTGTGTGTAGATAGTCCTCGACTTACAACAGTTCATTTAGTGACCATTCAAAGTTACAATGGCACTGAAAAAAGGGACTTACGACCATTTTTCACACTTACAACTGTGAAGTCACGTGCAAGTTTCATCACAGTCATGTAATGAAAATTTAAGCGCTTGGCAACTGACTCATATTTAAGACGGTTTCACGTGATCACCTTCTGACAAGCAAAGTCGATGGGGATGCCATATTCGCTTAACAACAATGTTATTTTAAAAATGCAATGATTCACTTAACAACTCTCACCTTCTCCACACATCACTTACCCTTCTAGACACCAGAAAAGGGAACTATGTCAAGATGCTCTTTGTAGATTACAGTTAGCACAATTATTCCCTCCAAACTCATCATCAAGCTGGAATACCTGGGAATCAGCCCATCATTATGTCAGTGGATCTCCAACTTCCTGACCGGAAGACCACAAGCT
>JAEANM010006928.1:0-18173 GCA_017656035.1 Myanophis thanlyinensis
AACTCCCATAATTCCTCAGCTAGCTTTGCTGGCTAGGGAATTCTGGGAGTTGAAGTCCAAACATCTTAAAGTCGCCAAGGTTGAAAAATACTGGCCTATGCCGACTCGCTATCCATTGTTTAAAAAATAAATGACCGAAGGCAAACGTGAAAAAGGGGGCTCCATGTTGCAAGCTTTTCAAATTTTCTGCCAGCCTTTAGGGCGCCGCGTGGCAAAAATATCCTGGGGGGGGGGGGGGGGGAGAGAGAGAGAGAGAGGAGGCGTCAATCTTGCTAATCAACCCTTCCTGAGCTGCATTGGGTTTACAACCGGAGCTCGCTCGCACTCTCCGGAAGTCCCGCCTAATGACACGGAAACGAAGAGAAATCCAGAGCCGGGAAAAGGTTATGCCGGGAAAGGTTACTGTCCAAGATGGCGGCGCCCAGAGAGTCGTGTGGAAAGAAATGAAGGGCAGGCTGAGCGTCGGGGCCGGCACCGAAGCCGGTCCCTCCGTTATCCGCTTTACCTCAGGTTAAGGCCGGCACTGAGATATTGAAACGCCTCAGCCCGACCGTAGCTTTTTGTTCACTTCGCGACGGTTGGAGGCCGGTTTCTCAAGGTAACAGCTGTGTGGGGAAAGGTCGATGCTTCGGAATTGCTTGCTTCCTTGCTTCCAACTCCCTGGATTTATTATCCCACAGGAGTGGTGGATTGGAATGGTTAACTTGGGGGCAGATGCCGTTATTTTCTCTTCGTCAGAGAGCTCTGCTTTTCCTCCGGATGCTTCAAAGAGTGGTTGGAGGTCAAGGCCGTGTTTTTAGGCTGCCCGTCGAGCTCAACCGCCGCTTGTGTCATTGTTCGGAGGTTTCAGTCTGAGATCATCCGCGGGCAGCTGTTAAACCCTAGCTAATTAGAGGCGTTGAGCCATAATTTAAAGACAAGGGAACGATTTTCGATTCATTTTATGTTACTTATCCTGAATCGAGTTCTAGATGACAGCAGGGACCAATAGTAGCCATCTTGATCAGTCCTATCATTAAATCAAAGCTCTTGCAAGGATTATTTTTTGGCGGGGGTGGTGGTGGTGATCCGTTTGTTTCTGCATATTTGTGCAATTCTCAGTCTTGACAAGCATTTTCATTTTTTTTCCTAATCCATTTACACACCAAAATAACGTCTCCTTAATCTCGTAGTGCTAATTGGTGAAAGTAAAACTTTTAATAATGCAAATGTTTTAAAAGTTTTCCCTTCACTGTGAAACAATGTCTCATTTTAAAATGTCTACCTGGCTAAAAGACACTCCCTTTCTCTCTGCTTCCTGGAGACATGTTCCATTATATACTTGTATGCCTTTAATATTTATGTTATAAATTAACACATATGTAGAAGCATATTTAATGCCTTTGAGTCAGTTTTTGACTTCTCATATCAGCATTGATAAGTCCCTGCAGGTTTCTTGGCAAGATTTCAAAAGTGGCTTGCTGTTGGTTCCTTCCTGAGGCTGAGACAGAGTAGCTGGCTTCAGTGGTGAAATTCAATTTTTTTTTACTACCGGTTCTGTGGGCATGGCCACAGGATTAAACATCACCAAGCACAGAATTAAATTTCACCAAAGTTACAATGTAATAAGGGGAGAGGCAGTTTCTGTGAGCAAAGGCAATAAAGATTAGGCTAGAAACAACTGCCTTATTTTCAGGATTTAACCCTGTAAAGAGGGGAAAAAACAAAAGGAGATTTCTTCTAATAGCCAGTGCAAACAGGCTGAATTTCACCTCTGGCTGGCTTTGTATATAAAATACAATTAGAACTCATGGTTTCTGGCTTTCTCCCTGGGTTATTTAACTACTATACCAAACTAACTTTCAAGCGTATTTTATGTATATATAAACTTTAGAGGGGTCCTTGGTACTCTCTGAGCTTGCTTGTTTTCTGATGATGTTACCTAGCTTGGGTAATGAAACATCTGCAAAAAAACAAGCAAGCACCAAGGACACTGCCCTCCGTCACCCCATTTCAACCCTGAGCTATAAATATTCTCCTTTGTTGATATAAAATATAGTTATTAAAAGGAAAATTTTAGTTTGAAATTACTGAAACTGCTTTAGTGGATATTTAGCAGAACTATGATATATGAGTTTAAGCAGGAACACATACTTTGATGTCTTTTTTACACTGACAGTTAAAAAGCTGAAATTTTATGGTTGCTTTATATCATAGCAAGTAATTTTTAAGTTCTGTAATAAACATGTTGCAGCTGGTTAAACAATACAATAAAATAATCCTGATGTTAAATGTTCAGTACTTTTATGAGCTACTTTTAAGCAGATGTTCCATCTTACTGATGCTTGATTAATTGTAAACAATTTTGTAGCCAATGGAACTAGTAAAAGAATTTAGCTTGGTTGCTTGAAAATAAATACAAAATGGTTTTCCTTTGTATTTGGCAAATTGTATGTAAATTTGGTTTTTCAATCTTATTTATCTTGTGCATCTTCCTCTTGCTATTGAATTTGAAGAACTATATACTTTTGTTTTAGGAAATGCAACATGTCATGCACAAAACAACTATTTTTGAAATGGTTTATGTCCAAATTAAAGTATGCGGTTGGATATAGATTAAAACAATCCAGCTATAGTCTAAAGCATAGCCATTCTTGCACAAATGTTGTGGTTTAGGAATGGAGAAAACCCTAAAAACATTGGCAGTGACGACTGATGAAAAGTAGGGAAGGCAATATACTGGCAGGCAGGACGCTAGAACATACCATCCTAGGATGGAGACAATGGCAGCCAAGAGAAAGGAAAATTATGCAAAGATCAGGGAGAGGTAGGCTGGTGACATATAATGCATTTGGACATTGGTCCTGACAACTGAGAGATGGCAGAAAGAGATGTGAAGAGAAAAATTTGGGAAGATTAGTGCAAGGTTAGGTTGGTTCCTAGTTTGCTTATATTTGATAAAACTATGAAACCAGTGTTATTTGAGAAAGCATCTGGAGTATAATGCTTGCCATTGAGATTAGATACTATTAGTAAATGATTCTACTGCATATTTTTAATATGCTTTTCAATTTGTATTGTATTGTTTTATAGTTTTTATTTGTATTATTTTACATAAACTATTTTACAACTCTAAAACAGCAAAGAAGTTTTTAATTTTATTTTGTTGAACATTGATTCTGATAGGATGGTTTGGCAGAACTCCTCCTGCATTATGTTTGGTGTATATACCTGTAGTTTGCTGTAATATTTATTGTAAATGTTGCTTTATGTTCTTTTGCAGGAAAATTTTTGCAGCACATCCAAGAAAAAAACATCATGCAACAGATGCCATGCAAGTTTGCATATTTCTTTAGAGTCGTCAAAGTAAAGGGAGTTACATTTCAACAGCTGAACTTCTTCAGGCGAAAAGTAAGCTTATATAACATTGCATACCACTTCAAAAGCTGGAATTGATTACAGCTGTAGAATTTCTGGATTAATTATGATCCATTATGTCATTGTCAACTCTTAGCAACAACATAGATAAAACATCTGCCTTTTTAAGCCTCTCATCATTTTGCCCATCACCATTGTAACTGAGTCCATCCACTTTGCTATTTGTCCTCTTTGCCTGCACATTTTCTTTATGCTCATATACACTTGGATATGATGTCACTTCAGTATTTGGAATTTACAAATGGAGATGAAAATACATATGTTAAATATCCCAAAGGGAGAAAAACTAACATTGGGATAGAATTAAGTTGTTGTTGCTCTTGGGTTATATTTTAGTCACATCATCCATGGATTACATTTGTATATCAAGAGAGAATTGTAATTTATTTAAGGTAGCATTCATTTGTGATGTAAAGAATGTAGCTAGAAAAACAGGTACATTTTTTACTTTTCTGTATATTTCTGTAAGCCAAATGGATGGTGTTTAATGATTCATAGAGTATTAAATTGAAACATTCAACTAGAATTTAAGGTACTCTTAGTAATAATCTTGCATTAGTGTTTTAAAATATAAAATAGCTATAAGATAAAGAAATATCCCTGGACATGTTACTAGGGGAAAAAAAGCTCCCATGAAATTATCATATATAAATTCAATCAATACAATGTGACTTTTTCAGAAGCACATAAAAAGTGAAAAAAGTGTGATTTGCAGAAACCTAAATATGTTAAAGTGGCTGTTTTACCAAAAAAACACTGTTTTTCTTTTCCAGTATGTTATGCAACATAAGAAAACACTTTTACAGCAAGCAAAGCTGAAGCCAGCATCAGCAGTACCACCTTGCCTGGAAAGACAGCGTTCAAGTGAAGAGACAATGATTGTCCACGAGGTGAAATCAATTTCACCTCTTCTGCCTCCCTTCTCAGAGAAGCCAGTGATTAATGAAGAAACACTGAAGTTGACAGCAGCTACTACTGTTGCAAAAACTGTGGAAGAATCAGCATCGAAAGAAGAAAAAGATTGGAAAGAAATGAAATTAAATGTGGATACTTTACCTAACATTTTGGCTCGTTTGACCAAAATTAAACTTACAAGTAGGTCTTTTTTCTTTTTCTTTTATGGAACTGTTTTATTACATATATTTTCTTTTCTTTTTTCTATTTTGATTTTTCAATTGTTTTTTTTTTAAGTTCTGCAGACTCATAAGTAAGTTATCAATGAGTTACCCCAAATTCTGTAAAAGTGGTTTATCTTTGGACAGTGACACACACAAACCCATTACCCAATCACAATAGGGACATGTAAATTAAAATGTTTTACCTACACTGGGTAAAAAGGGCTTTCAAATCAGCAATTTTGGATAATGAAGGAAAAAAATTAGAAAGCACTGATTTAATCTTACATCTATTTAGCAAAAAAAAAGAAGCTCCAAATTCAATAAACATGTTTGGCATTGCAACCTTATCTCCCTTGTCTATTGTTAATCACTTCAGGTAAGAAAATGTAGCATTAGAGAGTTGGTTTTCATATTCTCACATAAAGAGGCACAGTTACAGATTTCTATTTTTTCTGCTTTTGATCGTTCATTACAAAATTTCACAAACAATATTTGAAGTGTTGTTCTTCATTACCTGTCTTGAAGCTTCTTTGGATTTAAACTTGTTATTTGTTCTACAGTAAAGAATATTTTCATTTAAAAGTGTTGACAGTTCTGTTTTTAAATTAAGATTGAGTTTGGGGGGAAAAACTTCCATAGGTGAATAGGATTTGTATTGATTTTCTTTTAACCGTGCTCTAATATATTTCACACACAGCAGAGAGGGAGAGATCTAGTTTTTCCAATGGGTTTTAAGATTTTTGTATATATCAAAATAGATCAGTAGTTTTGCATCAAAACAGCTGGTTTTGCTAGTTCTGCTGCATGTTTTAGTTTTTCTATATGATATTCATTCTGCTAGGGAATATTGGTGCCTCTGTACTATCAGAGACCTATTTAGTGAAATGGTAGATTTTTTTGGACCTATTTAGTGAATGGCAGTAGGGATGGGCAGAAACTTTTTTAAAAGGATATTAAACATATGAATAGTCCTTATTTATGCTGGTAATTCCATTGCCAAGATATGCGGTTATAAAGCACAGCATTATGGGACTACACCGCTTAGCAGTGAACGTTCCAGCACTATCATTGCCGTGATTAAGTGAATCACCTTTAAACATTAAGTGAGGCCCTCATGTAATTGTAACGTCTAATTTCCTGCTGGCTTCTCCCATTGTCTTTGCTTATAGGAAGGTCACAAATTGTGATACTATGACTATGGGACACTGGGATGGTCAAAAATACAGGCCAATTGGTAAGTGCCTGTTTTGCAGTCATGAGGATGTAGGGTTCTGTAACACCTGGACCTTTAGGAACCAACTATGTACACTTGTTCAGCAATGTTATAAGTTTGTGCTTGATGAATGAGTGGTTAACTGAGAATCGTCTATATTTTTTTGTGGGGGTGGGTGTTGTCTTGAGATATTGAAAAATGGGGAAGGATAACAAATCTTTATGCATTCAAATATTTTTGCTTCATGGAGACAGTAAATATATTTGAATGCATGAATTACAAATTAATTTTATTTAGAAATAATTTAAGAATAGTAATTGGCTTGTCTTTGTGAATAAGCTATATTTGGAGCAGATACAGTAGCTTATTTCATTTATCAAGTCCTATTTCTACATTGCATTTAGGTTTTAGACAAATTATTTGTTCATATCAATTGTACTCTGAGAAACAGGTATTCAGTTTAATAATAAATGCTGTGTTCACACAGCAGCTGTTTTATAACAGAGCAGATCACTAAAAAAAACCCATTTGTGTTCACAGTTCAAAAATAATTTGAATCTTCAAATTATTTGACATATTATAATATATGTATTAGTGACAAATCTGCTACAGATAGCTTACTGACTGCCTCATTTAGAACCTATTTGAAGTTACAATAGTGTAAAAAAATAACCCAAAGGGAAATAAGGTTGTAAGCCTGTTGCAAGACATGATTTTCTGTTCAGCATGTTTGGTTGCTAAATGAGCACTGCTTGTAGAGTTAATATATTTTTCCAGTTAACTGACTGATAGCAAACATTCTTAAAATATCACTTTTAATTTTCTAAATATCTTGCTGCTATACTATACTATGCACATTCTTATCTGATTTAATAGATTCTATGTAGCCACTGTAGTCAATTATTATTTCTTCTTTGCTTAGGTTCTCAGGACAGCAACGTTAGAGTAATATATCTTGGTTTATGTGTTAAGTAGCCCATTAAATTGTACCACTTTGAATTTGGGTGAAAAGAAAAAATTAGTATCTTATTCTATGAGTAGCAAAAAGTATGGATTCTAGCAATTGTTTACATAATATCTAAACATCCTGATTTAACATATATTCTAGTAAATGGTTACATAAATTTGCAAAATTTGTGAATTGTTTGCTACATGATAAAACAAATTAGAGAAAAAGATAGGTTTGCAAGAGGCTTGTGTAATAATGATCCTGATTTAGTATTATGAGTGAATGTTGTTAGCATTACAGTGTGCTTTTTTCCAAGACAATTTTTATTTAAAAAAAAAACATTTTACTTACATTTGGTTCAAATATTGTCAATTGTGAGAATTTTTTAAGAATATGAATTCCTTTTAATGTTCATGATGTAACTGCCAGTGAAACAACTGTATAACTAGAAGCAAATCTAGGTTTACTATGTAAACAAATTGGTGCGTTTCTTACCACCAACATTACTCTTACAGTGTTTCAATGAGCAAAGTGTGAAAGTGCAAGAAGAAAAATATTGATACAGACATATTTTTTGAAGCTTTCCTTGGGGAAATATTAAAATTTAGAGTAGTATGATGAAATTCTCCAACTATTCCCATTAAAGCAGAACTACACTTTTCCCCTTATTTTTGCTACACATTTATCATAAAAATGTGTGATAATGATTTGTATGCAGGACTGTATGATGAAGAATACCATGACTTAGTTGGAGGCCTTTGAGGCAGTAGACCTAAGTTGGGGGGACATAACAAATATTGCCTGCAGCCCCAGAATTTCCAACCCCATAAATCTTGCCTAGTCCTCGACTTACAAGCACAATTGAGCCCAAAATTTATGTTGCTAAGTGAATTATTGATTAAGTGAGTTTTGCCCCATTTTGCAACTTTTCTTGCCACATTTGATAAGTGAATCACTGCAGTTGCTAAATTAGTAACATGGTTGTTAAGTGAATCTGGCTTTCCCATTGAGTTTGTCAGAAGCTCACAAAAGGTGATCACATGACCTTAGGACACTGCAAACGTCGTAACTATGAACCAGTTGTCAAGCAGCCGAATGTAAATCACATAACCATGGGGATGCTGCAATGGTCACAAGTGTGGAAAATAGTCATGTCACTTTTTCCAGTGATGTGGTAACTTTGAACAGTCACTAACTGTTGCAAGTCGAGGAAGCTTGTACTTACAAGTGTTGGTAAATACGAGCACAGGTATTCCTCATTTACTGACCATTTGTTCAGAAACCATTTGAAGTTACCATGGTGCTGAAAAAAATAACGTTATGGGCCGTTGACAACCTTGGCAGTATACCTTAATCACATGATCACCATTTCAGTCAGTATCTATTGTCCTGTGCCAGACCTGCATTCCCCCCCCCCCCCTTTTCACAAGCAGCAGATTAATTGAACAGAAAGGGATTGTAAGAAATCCTAGAACTGGAAGCTGTGAGAAAAATATGCAAAAATCTTACAGGACTCTTTTGAAATCTTTTTCTTTCCAATCAATTTCAAATAGGAATTCTTTCCTGTGCCTGACCTTTTCCTGCTGCCACCATGATTGTGTGATTCTCAGTACAAGAACAAACAGCTCATAACCCCAATTTGGTCCAGAACGTCTATCGCTAAGGGAGGGGATCATTAAATGAGACATACCTGCTTTTACAACCTTTTTTGCAATGGTCATTAAGTGGATCACATGATCATTCAGTGAAGCCAGCTTCTCTCATTGCTTGTCAGGAGCCGGCTAGGAAGATTGAGAATTTTGATCATGTGACTGGGAAAGATATGCTAGTTGCCAAGCTTCCAAATTTTGATCACAGGACTGTGGGATGCTGCAGTGGTTATAAGTGCAAGGACAGGGTCATAAGTCACTTTTTTTCTTTTGATGTGTAAAATAGCAAACAGTTTACTCGCTTGAAATCCATCTCCAGTTTCTGTGCTCTGAAGTGTGGGCGATAAGGGTCGGGCAAAGGAGAAATTGCCAACAGATTGCTTGCTTTTTTTCCTCTTCTGCAGAGCAGAGAAATTGGAGAGGAGGAAGAGAGTTTAAGAAAGCATGTTGGTTACATGGTTGTACCCGATGCCTAGCCTCAAGTTGCAATTGATTGCATTGCTTTTGCTGTATACAAAACAGTATGCAGCATTTGAGCAGTCCAAAGGGTGAGGGAGTGGTTAGAAGGCAAACAAAAGCTGAAAGTGAGAAGGTGGGTAATCTTGGATCTTTTCAACCAGAAAACACAGGTGTGGTCACTTGATTTACGAATCAGTGACTGCTTAGCAGTGAATGTCAATCCAAAATATGTTACCAGTATGTTATGTTAATAGTATGCTATGTTGTTCCACTGCTGCCTAACTGAATTAATTTAGGGTGGAAGCTGAAAGTTAATCCCAGAGGTTCCTTTATTTCTAGGTGCAATAAAATTCAGAATAACAGAGTTGGAAGGGATCTAGTCTGGCCTAGTACTGTCAGTTGGGGGTTTTAAATTGGTTTAAATTGTTTTTTATTTGGCTTATTGGCTGGTAATTTTAAATTGTATTTTTAATATTTCCAAATTTGGGTTTTTAATTGGCCACTTTAATTTAGTTTTTTAACTGTATTTTAATTGTTATATAGTACGTTTTTAAATGGCTGTGCACCGCCCTGAGTCCTTCGGGAGAGGGGGCAGTATAGAAATGTTGTTATTAAATTAAATTAAATTAGTTCAACCCCTTGCTCAAGCAGGAGACCCTGTAGCACAGGTGTCAATCTCACCGTGTCATGTGGCTGTCACATGTTTCATGACTTTTTCCCATTCACAGAACTGGGGTGGGCTTCGCCTGCGCCTGACGCATCCGCCCCATGGGCTACCAATTTGACACCCCTGCCCTATACCATTTCTGACAAGTGGTAGTCCTGTCTCTTCTTGAAAGCCTTCAGTGATGAAACTTCCTAAACTTCCGAAGGCCAGCTGTTCCATTGGACGATCGTTCTCACTGTCAGAAAACTTCTCCTTATTTCTTAGTTGAATCTCTCCTTGATCAGTTTCCATCTATTGTTTCGTGTCTAGCCTTCGGGTGCCTTGGAAAATAGCTTGACCCGCTCCTCTCTGTGACAGCCTCTCAAACACTGGAACACTGCTATCATGTCACTCCTGGTCATTCCCTTCACTAGACTAGTCATGCCCAGTTCTCAAAATCTTTCTTCATATGTTTTAGCATCTAGGCCCCTAATCATGATTCATGCCTTTTACTCCTGCTTTTTAGCCATATGAAACCTTTGGGGTAATGTCAATCATCTGGATATGGTGAGATGGTAATATTCAGATATACATCATTACCCAGGCCATAACGTAGACCCCGTGGAAATCTTGACCCAATGTCTGATGGCTGTAAAGAATTGGAAGAGAAGTATCAGCCCTACAAGTAGGCCAGACTAAGAATCCAATGCCATATAACTCAGGACTATTACTGTAACAACTATAGAAACAAAATCCTGCAAGACGGAATGTGCTTCTTGCTTCCTTCATAGGGACGGGCTTGCCTGAGGCATTTCTGAAACTAATGTCTTGCCCTAGGCCCCAGTCCTGCTGTATTACCTTGGTAGTGACTCTTCCACCTGTCATTCAAGGCCATTTCTTATGCTGTATACAGGAAAGAACAAACTGAAATTAAACCCTTATAAATAGAGGTACTATTTTTAAATTTGATCCAATTATTGTTAGGCTGAGGTTATTGCTGTGAATAAAATAACAGTGCCAGATAACAGTGTTCTTTAAGGAACACGTTTGTGACTGAGGAGTCACCCTAGATCCATAATTACAACTAGATACACAAGTGGAAGGCCTGGGAAGAGGGTGTTTGCACAGTTTCAACTAGTGTATCAGTTATAGTTGTGTTTGGAGGTCCTGATAATAATCACCCATGAATTTATCAGCTCTAGCAAGGACTATTGAATTATATTCTACGTGAACATGCATTTAGGGACTGCCTAGAAACTGTAGTTAGTACATAATGCAGAAGTCCATCATCTGGTGAGTGAAAGTTTCTGGGATTGTATATATAATATCAATGTTGGGGTACTTTACTGATTGCCGTTCAGTTTCCAAGTACAATTCAGAGTGTGGGTTGTCACCTCTGGAGCCCTGTGTGGCTCAATTCCTAGGTACTTAGAAGATTTCCTACTCTGAATAGAATATTGTACAATTGTTCCTGAAATGGATGTCAAAAATGATAATGCTCTTTGTAGGAATTTATGATTGCATTATTCTTGGTATATATAAATCTTCAGGAATCCCAATGGAGTGTATGGTATGCAGAGGTTATAATTAATAAATAAATATGTGAAACGCTTGTATTCAGTAACACTTATCTTCTCTTGGGTTAGTTCCCTGTGTTCTGTGGCAACTATAACCTTCAAGAAGCTATAGAAAGTTTAACCTGAGAATACTTTATAGGAGTTGACCAGAAAGATAAACTCATACTTATTTGCTTTATCAAAGACTGAGATGATGTACATGACATTAAGAACTTTGTTTATGGATATAAGGTACTGAGGCAGCTTACAGCAATAGCCAGCCAATTGGATAAAATAGAATGTATTACAGCTGCTTTAATGAGTTCCTGATAAGTTACAATGAAATTAACTTGGAGAAATCAATGAAGACTTTAATTAGAACACTGGCTCTGGTGCGCTAGAATTCTTTTGGGGCATTAAAATAATAATGTTACACAGACTGCTCCTCATTTCCCTATTTATAAATGGGCTAGTATCTTGCTATTATACATAAGTTTAAAGCAGTTTCTCTGATAAGTTTTAATTAAACTTCTAGTCGCAGTGTAAAAAAAATATACGCTTTATTAATGGAAATCTGGTACGTGTAGCAAAACTTGATAAAAACCAAATAGGAAGTCAGCAACATATGCCATTTGCATTTTTAGCTGTTACCACTTATTTTGGTGTTCTTTTTGTTCATAAGCTATCGAGTTGCTGCAGAGTCAAGTGGCCTCTAAACGTGGATGAATAACTACAGATAAAATGTGGACGAATAACTGTCAGTGCAGTGAGTCCCCGACTTATGGCTACAATTGAGCCCAAGTTTTCTGTTGTTAACTGAGACAATTTTTAAGTGAGTTTTGCCCCATTTTATGACTTTTCTTGCTCCAATTGTTAAGTGAATCACTGCAGTTAAGTCAGTAACCCGGTTGTTAAGTGAATCTACTTCCTCATTGACTTTGCATGTCAGAAGGTTGCAAAAGGTAATACATGATCCCGGGACACAGCAACAGTCATAAATATGAACTAGCTGAATTTTGATCACATGATCATGGGGATGCTGGAGAGGTCATAACTGAAAAAACTGTCATAAGTCACTTTTTTCAGTGTCTTGTAACTTTGAACAGTCACTAAACAAACTGTTGTAAGTCTAGAACTACCTGTACTACTTTTAATGGTTATAACTGTAGAAGGACAAATTAATATTGTACCTGTATTCTCCAGAGCTTAGACCCTAATAATGAAAGGATACAATTTATTCCCTAGAGGAGATTACTAACTCACATAAGGTGCACACTTACACAAGGGGGACACATTTCTGTGGAAACATCTTTATTTTTAAAAAATGCTATGACTAAATAAAGGTATAAACAGTAAAATGCACAATTTTAAAAGAATATAAAAGATAATGTAGATGAGAAATTTACAAACAGTAAAATACAGTCAAATGGCTAGCAAATCTAAAATGTTATGGTTAATATACTCTACTACGTTTATTAGAAATTTCATATCCACTTTTTAAATCAGAACATGTTCTCTATTAACCTTCAAAACCTTCTGGTTAACATAACAGAACTGAAATAATTAACGAAAAAGGAGGAAAGAAGCATAGGCTAAATTTCACCAATCAATAAATTATAAATTGTGCTTAACATTATTTGTGCTTATTCATTATTGTGTGTTGTAAGATCTTAAAATTCAGTCCTGTTTCTCAGTATTCTCCCTTGTCTTATGTAATTCTTTTGTAGCAACGCTGCTTATTTGAAAATATTGGAACCAGTTAACCAGAATTTGCCCTGTTTTTCTTGCATTCTGTTAAGGCAAAATTCAGGATTATCCTGTTCCACAACTGTAGCACTGTCCATGATTATCGTCCATTATTACCTTATTAACTGATGTGTAATGGATGCAAAAGCATAAATTATCTTATGTTTGCTTATTAGTGCTGAATTATTTTTTTTTAATATTACAGTGCTGGTTGTAGGTACGGCTTCAGCTGGATTTGCGCTTGCACCCGTGCCGTTTGACTTGAATTGCTTCCTACTGGTCACCTTTGGAACAGGCCTGTCATCGTGTGCAGCTAATTCCATTAATCAGGTCAGTGTTTTATTAATAACTTCACATATTTAGTTCAGCAGCAACTTAAAAGTTTTCATTTGTACTGTTGAGGTTATACTATGGTGAATCAAAGGGTAAGCATGTGGAAACAATTGTTTATGTTAGGAAAATAAAAATGTGAATTAAAACAGCATAAGTGGTATTAGGAATGTACAGTAGAAAAGGCACAAATTGTATAAAGCTAAAATTATGGTATTCTCAAATCCATTATCTAATGTCTGAGTAAAGGACTTCCTTGTGATTGTGTGATGCAAGTAATGTGTGCCTCGGTGCACTGATTTAAATTGGAGGAAACTCTGAAAGTGTTGTACAACTCAGTTTTTTCTTAGAAAGTCAGATCATAGAAGTTGATGCAGAAAATCAAAATTTCTTAAGCTTGATAGTGCTATGCAGACAACATACATACACACATCTTTCTTTAGTTGCATTGGCATTTTAGTTATAATAGTTTTTGAAATAATATGGTATGGTATGGAGGATCTCATAGCCACCGAATCCAAACAGATAAAGGATACTTCGAAGCATTGCCCAAAGCTGCTTTTTTCAAAAGGCTGTTTTCCTGAGACAACCATGGCCAGCATGACAGTCTCGATAGACATTTGAAGCATTGGCTGTCATTCTAGCAGGTATCGCTAATGAATCTAAACTTACCTTTTTTAGGTTTAAAAACAGTTTGGAATCTCCCCTCCCCACCAACTCCTGAAAATGGAATAAAGCTTTTGTCTGCATTCTGCGTGCTATTTCTTAATTTTCAATTTAGAGAGTTCAGCTTCATTGGAATGAATTTAAAGAGAATTTGCAAGAAATGAGAGGCGTACAAAAAATTTCATTCATTAAAATGTATCACTAAATAACTTCTTATCTTTATATATATGAATCTAAGCCTCTTGTAATTCTCCCTCCCAAGCCAAGAAAAGACGACCAGAAGGCTTCTTTTTCATTTTTAAGTAATTATAGCTTAGAATTATGATCAACCGTCAAACTATAATTAATTCAAATTATGGTCTATTCTAAATCAACACACTGATTTTAATTAAACTATATTTAGTTTTAAGGTTAGTTGGTATTAAAGTTTAGCTGACTGAACACTGGCTAATTGAAACGGTACATGAAAGAGAATAAGGATGCTTGCAAATTCTGCAGACTCATCATGTAAAAATAGAGTATAGTTTATTGCTACATCCAAACTAAGTTATGTGTGGGTTGCTTTGAATTGAGAATGTGTGTTTTTCAGTCATGATAGCATATTCTGGAAAGTAAAGTTTATGTAATCATAAAAAACAAGGATTGGAACATACTGTTGAAATCATCTAATGCAACCTATTCTCCAATGAGAAATCCATTACTACCATATCCCAAACACCATGTCCAGACTGGAGAGATTGGTGATCTATAGCAGGACTTTTCTTTTCTTTTATTTTGGGGGGGATGTGAATGTTTTTGTTTCCTGGAATGCCTGATCATGTTTTCCTTGGTTTCCTATGGGACCCCATCAAGTTCTCCTGGAATCATCCTAGAGTTCCAAGGGATTCAGTTTGAAAAAACTTTACGTGTGACATATTTCCCTAATAATATTATAGTAGTTTCTTTTTTCCTGTATTTGGGCACCTTCATGCCCAAATGTTTAGATATAATTTCCTTTATATATAAAATGCCTCCTTTTCCTGATACAGGAGTCAGTTTAAAGACTTTTGGGACAGACTTACAAAATATGTTCCCAGTATCTCTTTCACAGCTTTCATGAGATATATCTCATGTCTTGTCAGGCATCTATCTTCATGTAAATTCATACCATGATTAAAGAATCCAAAGTATTTCCATACTCAATTATTCACTTCCAAGAATGCCTCCTTGTTTTGTTTTCAAAGCATATATGGCCTGGATCAGTGGAAGGAGATTTTTCTTCCTGTTCAAACATGTTGTCCATTTCTTCCAGGCCTGTGGAATAATGTTCCATAATAAGAAAGGCAAAAGGAGTAATCTATTCCATTTTCATTCAATTGCCGCTTTAAATGTTATTAGCAAAGTATGCACCACGCACATACAATTTGTTGATTGACTCATTCAAGCTGTGATGATGACTCAGGTTTAGTTGGTCAACATTTGTTCAGTGCATTGATTATACTTTTGATCTATGTTTCCTTTATTGATTTTAAAGTGATCTTGAGTCAATACATAGAGAAAAAATATGGGAAAACTGAGAGTTACAGCTGTAAATTGCAATTTACTTCATTTAATTATAATGATGTATGAAAACAACTATGCAAAATTGATGTGCTATTCCTGGAGGTCTCTCTGTTTCAATACCTATTTTTTAAAAAGTTAAGGGTGCATGCTTGCTTTTCATTTTTTTTATTCTCTCATTCATGTACTATGTAAAGTCATGTTTTATTATCTAATGATGACTACTGTACACTTGTTACAATATGCATTTGACAGAGTGCTGCTTAGGTCCCCCTAAATAGGAAGTTTCTATCACTTCCTCCTCTTCGGGGCAGAAGCTTGAATCCACACCTTTTCAGAGCTAACCCTCTTCCTCAAGGCTTTTGGTAGCAGGTCTTCATCTGGAGGACCAAAAATAGTGTTAGCAAGAAGAGTCTGGGATGCCTTCTAAAGCGAAGAGGAAAAGAGCTTTCCTTTGTGTCAATTTTTCCATCTTACTATCCTTTTCACTTGGCTGCCTTTCATCATCTGGGAGACTTCTTGGCTTTGTTTGTCTATATTAAGACCTTTCAGTGCCCAATCCAAGATCTCTAATCTTCTATAAATTGGAAGATGAACAGTTTGTCTTTAGCCTCTTCATGCCATCTGCTCAGAAGGCATTTAAGTTGCCCTATCCTTTGCTCTTCATTAACTCTTGGTTATATTATATGGAATGTTAAAATTAGGTATGTATAATATGCATCTTAACTTACTAGGTTTCGGACAGTGAGCAATTTCATATTTGATGACGCCAAGGTGTATGGTATATAATCATAGATAAGGCAAGTAAGCCAAAATTCATTAGATGATTGTTTTGAATTGACACACTAAAAAGTGTAATTTGTAGTATCTTTAGAAACAAATTCCATACGTTATGCTATACACTGGTAATTATATTGTAAAGTGCATTAAATGGAACTTCTTCCTTCTAGAAAGACTGCCAATCTTTACGAACAAGTGAACACTTTGGCATCTTATAAAAAGCTAGAAAAAAGGCTTATTGAATTATGAAATATATCAGCTCTAGAGCTTCCAAATTATGCCTCCCATTTTGCTTTTTAGATCTTATCTCTCAAATAAATAAGAGAAGAAAATAAAATCCCACCTTCCCATCCCATTTCTTTTCAAGAAATATTTTATTATTTTTTTCACAATATGAATCACATTTCCAACCTGGGTTTTTAGTTAAAGATCTATTTTAGACTTGTAAATTTATTGTCCAGTCTTTATGAAAACTGAACATCAGGGTTATAGTAGTACGTTATATCTTTATGTGGAAAAATACATTATTAAAATTCAGCAACATTAATCTTTGTGTTATGCCACTCCAGTGGAGATAATACCGGTAGTGTTTACAACAAAATCTATGGCTTTGAAATCTTAAAATAAGTCATATGAATTCTTCTCAGATTGGAATGGTTCAAAGTGGGAGAAGGTTGAAAAATGAAACCAGGATGTTTAAAATGATTTGATTATAGTGGCTGAAATATAAACAGTTGTGGTTGGGTTTGATTGATAATATCTTAAATTTAAGGTAAAACTTAAAATGGATATAAAAGTAAATGTGGATCAACTAGAAGATAAACAAATAAAAAGGGCTAAGGTAGATTCTCCAGAATTTATACAAAAGTATGTGGTAATTTGATGTTAAAACTTCCTTCCCTCCCTCCCTTTATTGTGGTTTATAAAAGCAAAGTGCTGGATTTTTAATGTATGTTAATTATATTTCTTACTCTAACAGTATATCCATAGGAATAGAACCCTATTTTAAAAAAATCAGTGTGATGTACATGGAATGTTTCATTTCCCTAAAACTACGGATAAAGAAAAAGTATTTAATTCCAGAGAAATTGTTTCGGAAAAGAAGATACCATATTTTGGGAGGGTATAAGATGCACTGGAATATAAGATGCACTTAGATTTAGAAGAGGAAAACAAGAAAAAAAAAGTTTGGGGCCTCTGCGTGTCCTGTTTTCGTTCTCCCCAGCCCCCAGAAGCACTCAGCAGGCCTCCGGAACCTTCTGTATTTTTGGCCTCCCAAACTCTCCATGCGTATTGTTTTTCCCCTCCCCAGCTCCCAGAAGCACTCGGCAGTCCTTCAGAACCTTCCGTGCGGCCCGTTTTCGGCAAAACTGGATATGCGGGGGGGGGGGTGTGCGTGGTCCCAAATAGGGTCGTATTCAGTGTATAAGACACACAGACATTTACACCCACTTTTTGGGAGGGGAAAAATACGGTATATAAGATCCATTTAACTGTGTCATTTCTTTTGCTTTATGCGTGTTTCTATATTTTGCAATTCACAATAGTTCTTTACCTCTAAAATTCTCTGTGGAAGTTATTTTATTGTGGCATAAACATTTGTCTTGCTATATTTTTGAAACTGAAGAGGTGGGCAGAATTCATGCTGGCAGCCCTGCAGCAAGATCTTCCTTGTCTTTACTTCTAATTTTGGGTTGAAGCCTGTTGGGAAATTAAAATGCTTGTATCATTTCAGTCAATGCAGGAATTAAAATCTGTTATCATGTTTACAACTGTTGCTATTTTTGCTGCTCTTGAGGATCTCAACCAGGTAACAGTTATACCAGCAAGTTTCCCATAGAAAAGAAGTTTCCTTAGCTGTATTACTTCCAATATGCAACATCTGTAGCAAGAGGTGTGAGGTATAATTTTAAGAATGTGGAGTTCAGTAATTTTAGCTGCCTCAGTAATTTTACATTCAAAAAACCCAATCGGGTTTCAGGCCTGGGTTCAGCGCGGAGACGGCCTTGGTCGCATTGGTGGATGATTTCTGGAGGGCCCGGGACAGGGGTTGTTCCTCTGTCCTGGTCCTATTAGACCTCTCAGCGGCTTTTGATACTGTCGAC
>JAEANM010006929.1:0-18173 GCA_017656035.1 Myanophis thanlyinensis
AACATAAGATTTCACCAGTGCTGTTCATTACCACCCCTAAAAATGAGGGGCAGCAATATGTGGCATACTATTTGGCGGAGGGCAGGGAAATAAAGGAAAAAGGAATAACGTGAATGAGAGAACACCAAAATTATGATTAAAATCAAATGATTTTACTCAATATCTTAATAGATATCTTAATAATTTAATTGCAACAGCTATTTCTATTTAGGGAATTTGAAACATATTTCTTAACATTATAATAAATATTTTTGTGTAATATTTCAAATTAACATTTAATGGAATATTCATTTGAAAATCCAAACAAAATTATATCTGAAGTGATTAGTCATTTCCTAAGGCTATTTTTATTATACAAAACTAAATTTAATAGGAAAGAGGATAATATGCACATTGCTTCTCACAATAAAATGTGTTTTATTAGGTTATTATAAATATTAAGTATTAATAATAATGTAAATATTACATTACTTATCTCTGTGAAGTGTTTCAAAGCTAAAGATATGACAAACTATAATAAAAAACACCTGCTCTTTCTGAACATTTTCTTGGCTTTCGTATAAAAATTTGCCTAGAAAGTGGCCATAAACATGTTTTAATGGTGTTCTCTCAGCTCACAGAGCAATTATTCAGAAAAGGGAAAGTGTGGGTATGTTTAAGGATTATTTGAAGCAAACTACATGAATACTAAAATCCAGCAGATTTGTATGAAGCAGAGAAGCCTATGCTTAAAAGACATTATGCAACACTCCAAAACAGGCATTTGTGTGAACAAATCTCATGAACACATGCAGTAAAGCTGATGACGTTGTTTTTCACTGTAAGGTTTGGTGTAGGATATACCAACATTATAAAAAAATGAATTTTCTTATAAGACTATATGGATAAAATTAAATATTCAGCTTTGTTTATTTTTAAATCACACTGTTCATGAAACCTTGGTATCAGTAATTAAATTATTTTGTTCAAAAAAATGAACTGGATAAACTTCTTTATAGTAACATAGGTCAAAATTTATATGCTGGCTGAGAAGAAATATGTACCACTTATGTTTAGCAGGTATTTTTACTTTATGTAATATGGTATTGTGCCAGGATAATTAAGCCTATAAATTTTGAATTGTGATTTCAGGTATTGTATTATTTTACCAGAATATCCCACAACAAATCTAATGTGCAATACATTCAACATTTATAGTATATAGATTATATTTTAGAAAATTTAAATTGTATTTTCAGGAAACTGTTTTTCTTTCATTTCTGCATAGAGAAACCTAGTGCAGCAATGATGATTTTAAAAAGGGTATAGTCTTCATTTCCTGTAATGATTTGGGAGATTTCTTTCATTGAATTGACAAAATTATTGACAAAATCTTCCTGAATCTGTAATGCTGGTGTGGTACCAAATCATAAGTATAATTCATTTCCATTACAGAAATAAATGTACTGCTATAAACATGCATACAATGAAACTTGACCTACATTCTTAAAAGTCAACCAAAATTGGTTTAAACTGAAACTCTGATAACCAGTCATTTCTATAACAGACTATGATTTTAAATACACATTTAGAGTGCCAGATTGGTTTGGTCCCGCCTTAGCCATGAAAGCCAGCTGGGTGACTTTGGACCACTCATTCTCTCTAGCCCATTCTACCTCACAGGTTATGTTGCAGAGAAGCTAGGAGAAGGAAGGTGTATTATATATACATTAGTCACTTTGAGTTAATTATAAACTTTAAAAAGTGAGGGGGGGAAGAGAAATCTAATAAATAAAAATAAACAAACTAGCTATCAGACTACAATGCAGACATAGATAGCTAGAAAGAAAACCAGGATTTTCTAGAATACTGGAAAATTTGTTAAAAACATGTTCCACAGTGTAGAGGACAAGATTCAATTCCATTTTAGAGCCTCCTTCAATTCTAACACCATAATATACATCAACAAAATTGTGTATGTTTGTACAATGGATGTCCAGCCACTTAAAACTGCTCGCTTTCGACATGTTGTCCATTACAATTATGAAGACTTCAAGAAAGCTACATGCAAAGAATTGATAATTTGTCTCATATAAAAAGAAGTCAACTGTATTATTATAACCAAATTTAATAATTTAGCTAAAAGTTTTGAAGTCTTATGAACTGTTACAAAACAACCCTACTGGAAATTTTTGGGAAAAAGTATTGATAATTTCATAGCAGCAAGACAAAGAAAAAGCAATTTGCTCTTTCTTAGCACAAAACAAATTCCTTCCCATTAGTATCCATTGTAGGGAATTAATTACTCTAGCTCCAAATTTGCCACAAATCTACTACACTTTTGGGAGCACTCTTGAAAAATTGTTCATTAATGGAAGATCCCTCCCTCACCAACACAGATTTGGAATACCTCATTTGCTCAATGATAGAATCCCAACATCAGAGATGCAAAGGCAACTGAAGGTAATAAAATAATTTGGCAGGACCTGTTTATAGGTCGTCAACTTATGACCATAATTGAACCCAAAATTTCTGTTGCTCAGGGACACAGTCATTAAGTGAATTTTGCCCCATTTTATGGTCTTTCCTGCCACAACTGTTAAGTGAATCAATACAGACATTACTTAGTGGCATGGTTGTTAGGTTAATCTGGCTTCCTCATTAACTTTGCAAGAGATTGCAGAAGATTGCAAAAGATGATCACATGATCTTGGAACACTGCAAGCATAATAAACACAAGCCATTAGCCAAGCTACCAAATTTTGATCATGTGACCGTGGGGATATGGCAATGTCATAGGTGTGAAAAAAAGGACATGTAACTTTTTTCAATGCCATCGTAACTTCAAATAGTTGTACGACTACCTTATTAAACCAACTGGATTAAACAAGCATCTAAAATTCCTCTTGTTTTTAATACTGATGAAATTTTCCTACAATTTTGTGCAATACATTTTAAAAGTCACTGCAAACAGATCAGTTGTATGGTACCTGTGTTTTCTAACAAAGTCTTTGGTGTGTTGGGTCTGTTAATGATTTCTACAAGCTGGTGCAAAACCATAGGGATGTAAGGCTGCATCTCTATACCTAGAAAAAAACAACACATAAGCAATGTATTAAAAAATCACTTTTCATTAACATTAACACAGCTGACAGAATTTATAAGTCATTACAAGACCAACGAAAAATTTACACAATTGAAAATTTAAACCAGCATTTTTTTAAAAAAATCCAATCTCACCCATCTGAATAGAAATTTCTCCAATTGCCCATGTGGCATTGTTACACACAGAAATGAACTCGGGGTTAAGGTTTGTTCCCAAAATTGGCATGAAATCAGCTGAAAAAACACAAATAAGCCCTGTTGTTAAATTTCATTCTTTGCTAGAACATAGAATAAAACTTCAACATAATTTCAGCAGAAAATTCTTTGACATTTTAACCACCCAATATTTATAAAATCATTCCAACAAAGAGATTCAGATTCCAAATACAAAAGTCCAGAATAATCATACTAATGTATTAAAATCAATCTCCCTCCAGACAATGAGCATATGGATACACTTGTCATAGGAACCTGTTTTTTAAAAATATGCAATAGCAGTCTCTGAAGCATAGTATTGATTAGGTTCTAGCCAGAAAATAGATGGAAATTCTAAATCTGATCAATACAAGTATTTACAATCTACCACACAGCAATCCGAAAGGAAAGATATGTGTATGGAAATAAGAGAACAGGGTAAAAATTGAGATTTAAATATTAGTCAATACTAATAGCAATAAGGTAGTTTCTTTAAAATCTCAATAGGAGGAAAAGGCAACATGGGGCTTTCTAAAATGGACAGAAGACATCTTGGAAACTGGATTACTCCTCCCATTTATCCAATAGGCAGGATTAACAACATTTTTTAACAATACCTAGAGCAACACAGAAAAAGTTTCTCGGTTGGGTAAGGATGTATTGGAAAATGATGCCAATATAAAGGAAACCAGTGAGACACAAGCCTGCTAGTGACTGGATCTTTGGTGGCAGAGAAGAGATCATTTGGTCATTAAGGATTCCTAAGATTGCAAGAACGGAGAATCAACACTCAGAATGTTCACACCAACTGGAACTCTTGCCATCAGCTGCAGCCTTCCCTTCTTTTCTTCTTTCATTTCTTCCTTCCCTCCCCTTCACAGCTGACTGTTTTCTCTTTCCATTTAAAAATCTCAAAATACAAAGGAAAAAAAGCATAATCTCCTCAAGGTTCTTGTGACAAAATGTCCATACCCAATTATGATGGTATTGTAATTTGTCTGTAGATGAGTTTTGTCTTTTTGCCAAATGCTCTAGAAGTGCCCTGTAGACATTTAGGAAATTCTTGGTGTAATTCGAATACTTGTGAATAATCACACCTAATTTGAGGCGGAGCAAGATTTCTATGAAGGAATTATCAAGGAAAGCAGATTTTTAAATTATTTCTGCTGTATAATTCTGATTCTGAATCAATTGGAGGTATGATACATGCTTTCAAGAAGCAGGGTAGCTGCAGTTACCAAGAAAGAAAAGAGGATCACCAGAGGGGAAGAGATGGAATTGATGATCCAACAGATACTTACAGAATCAGGAAGGAAGAATTGCAGAGCATACTAGTTGGTAAAAAAAATTGAGCAATAGAGAAAAGAAGCTACGATAAAACAGAAGTATGACTATAGTTAAGTGCAGCTTTCTAAGAAGGCTTGGCAAAGAGTTATTTTTCTCTCTTCCTCACTTCTCCTCTAACTTAGGAAACGGGAAAAAAAATAAAGCAAAACTATTTAGGAGTTAACAAAGTTCAATGATCAGGTCTAAAACTGTAGATAAGGGATGGATCAAGTGAAAGTTATGTAATTACTATAAAGAAAACATTAAAATAAACAAAGAAGATTGTATGTTGTTCTTTAATTAAGATATATCCCACACCCATTAAAGAGATAACAGTACACTAAATTGGAATTATAAGCACTAATTATTTTGTTTTGGGCAATAAACAACACTACAGATGGAAGAAGTATACTGTGTTTATATTTGGATTTATTCCTATTCATTTCTCAGTTCCAGCAATCCTACGCATTGGAACGCGGCAGAAATATAATATGGTTCTATCTCATTTATCAACTATTACCATCTGTTACTACTGCCTGTTCCTACTAGAACAAGTGAGTGAAGCAACTCTGCTTTTAGGATACCTTCCTCCACTGAAAGAAAAATGTAATTGTTATTCTCAACTAAATGATGTTAAGTTCTCAGTTATACTATCTAACATGTGACAATTCACCTAGCCCACGCTTCTCTCCTCTACTGCCAAGAAAAGGACTGTCAACAAAATGATACATCCACCTCTATCAGAAATCTCCCTGAACACATAACCCATATACAGTTGTAGGAGAAAACTGGTGGACCCTTAAAAACTATTTATAAACTTGCAAGTAAACCTTAAAAATTATTTATAATCTTGCTTGTAATCAGTATTGTGACCTGCACTAAGATCAGATCCAAGTCTTATAAAATATTTTGATTAACATACAACCATACAAAATTATGCCACGCTTTTATTGAACACGCTGAACTAATATTCATCGCTTACATGGAAAAAAGATGTGAAATCCTATTAAGTATAAATTGAGTTGTATGTACAGGCCAATCAGATAATAATCCAGGTCTCATTAAAATGCACACATATTGAATTCCATTACTGGAACCTGCTCTTCACAACACATATTTTTCTAAGTATTTTAGCCCAGTTAAGAGAGAACTCTGGTGTACAAAATATACAACACTGTGGAAGATTCCCACCCCAAATCCCAGGATTATAGTGAAGGACCAGCAGACCAATTTGTACTGTCAGATGTCAGGCCTGATGTCAACTGTTCATAAATGCTAGGGAAACAATGAATAAAAGTTGTGTGACTGGGAGGATATCTGGGAGGAAAGAATATTCTTCAGAAAACTGTCACTTATCTCAAGCAAATTATACCTGGATGGTAGGTAACAATAATTTGTGAATAGATGAGGTCAAAATGGAATATTTGGACAAGAATGGTGAAATTATGTCTGGAGAAAATGGAACAGTGTTACATTGAAAAGGTCTCATCTCAATCATGTAATAGTATGCTAGAAATGTCATGGTTTGGGGCTGTTTTGCAGCTTCATGATCCAAATGGTTCACAAACACTGAAGGAACAATGGATTCTGGATTGTACCAACAAATATTACAAGAGCACATGACGATATGTTATTGAACACACTGATCTAAGTATTAGCCTAGAAATCAGGAGACTGCGAGTTCTACTTCCGCTTTAGCATGAAAGTCAGCTGGGTAACTTTGCAGCAATTACTCTCTGTAAGCCCAGCCCATGTCACAGGGTTGTTTTGGGGAAAATAGGATGATTTATAAGAAAAACAAAGAAAGATAGGAAATAAATTCTTGAATTAGCTCTGAATTTATGCAAGGTAATCTAAAACAGCAATGAATGGAAGTAGTTATTTTAAAGAAGAATGGGCCAAAAAACTATGAGGCCAATATATGAGAGTACTCCACAGGCAATGTATAGAAAACATTTGGCTGAAATCATTGCTGCTAAAGGAGGCAATCTGGTAATAAACAAAAAAAAATCAAAAGTTTTTCTAACAAAGATAGTCAGTATTTCATATTCAATAAATACACATATATAGAACACCTTGTGTGTTTTATCAGAAATTATTTATTTATTAGTAGGATGCAGATGAAACTCAGATCACATTGTAAGCCACAGTACTGCAGGTTAAAGGACAATTTACAATCATTATATGGATAAGGGGACAGGAAAACTCTACAGACTTGAAGAAAATATACATCAGTATTAAATTAGATTTCTTTAAACCAATCAGAAAAACTACAAAGCAAATGAATAGGAACCAAGCACCTCTTTCCCATCATTCTATATGAGAAATTATTCATCGAAATAATCCACAATATTTTTCCCCACCATGGCATATTGCTAATAAAGGCACTATAAACAGATCCAAGCCATAAATGTATACATGTATTTATGGCAGTTTTCTATTACTCTAGCCATCATTATCAACTTAGATTATAAAGGACTTTTAATATCAAATTAAAAAACACAATGAGTATGAGTTTGCAGTTCAAACTATGCATGATAAGAGCTTGCAGTAATTAAGTTACCTACCAATGCAGGGCTTCACATGCTGAAAACATGCCTTTGTCAAATCCCCTAGCAAGGCAAAAGAACTCTGTCGTACCTCAGGCATTTTATCCTAAGAGGAAAGAAACAAGCTATTTTATTTAGAAAATAAGAACAGCACCAAGGCAAGAGAATGAGATTTTTTATCTCACCTGCATACACTGGTACATCAGTGTCAGGATATTGCTCCGAGCTACTAGTTGTTCAATATTGCCTCCAAGTCCTTCAGCTAAACCACTTAGTAAATCAAGAGCCACAATCATGAAATCTTTATCTGGAGCTTCATACTGATCTGGTTGAGCATTATGCAACTAAGAAAAGAAACAATCATTGTTTAAAAGATTTAAATATGCAACATTACAGCGTATAATTTTCATTACTTTTTATTCCCCAAACCAGCAAATTGATCAAAGAATTTTATAACCAGCCAGGGAGTTTAAATTCCACATAGGCTACATTTTCTAATGCTATGGAAACTGGTAGGGAAACAGAAAATACCATGGCTTGTGCAAGAGTCTTTTGTACCAGATTCACACAGCGCTGGTAGACAGGTTCACAGTATGGCAGGAAGCCAGATTGCAAGGCAGTGGCAACCGAAGACAGGCACTGAAATACAAGAGACATGTTAAGGAAATGTGTACCATTACATAGTATGTCAAAGATATTTGCTACATTAATTCTGCTTAAAAGGGAAAAATTTGAAAGATAAAATAAGCTCACATATTCACAGATTAAGAAACTTCACAACAGTGCAGGGACATCATCACAATGCTTGAACACACAAGACCAGAGGAACTGTCCACTGATTCTTTGCAGTCTAAGCCTACAATTCCCTCCGAAACATATCCTTACAAGTTCACAGAAAGCTAATTGCTGGAAAATCCTCATGAACTGCCATATTGTGGTGCAAATCGTATCAGAGTTTGTCAAAAGCATCTTCATAAAGCCAATGGGGCTTAGTTCTAATTATATGGATGCAGAATTAAGAGACCTCAATTCCCCTGTTAAAAGCTGGCATCATAAGGAAGAAAATTTAAACAGTGATGATTTATAAACGTCAAAGAACTATTTCTAACAACAGCATGAATTACCTCTAATAAAGGGAAAAGATCTTTATCTTCATCCTTTAACATGTTCCATTTTTGGATTAATGGAGGCATTAGCATCTGGATGTATTCCTGTACACAATGAAAATTTCACAGAATGTATGCTATACAAAATTTATTCAGTGTTTTTAGTATGTATGTATATTCCTTTGAATCGACAACAGTTGAGTGCCCACTCTGCAACAATATTCTTAGCAATTTAGACTCCAGATTTCTTCTCCCACTCCCAAATTAATAGGTAGTTGAGTCACTTCTTGTCCCTGGGCAGGAAAGGTATGTTTACAAAATGGTCCTATCTATTCCAGGAATGAGTGGAACAGTAATCACCAGGAATCATTGGTTCCTGCCTTGTATCTGGATTTCTTCCTTGCAGTTATGATAAAATAATGGAGATAATATAATTGAAGCATTTGAACAATTATAAGGAAAACATCTAGCTATACTTTTTAAAGCTTTAGGTATGTAGCATTTTATTCATGAACTTTCAAGTCAGATTTTCTTAACAGCCTAATATAAACAAAAAAATTGCAATATTCATAAAGTCCTAAATAACTTGGGTAAGAAATCTTTGAAAACTTGTCTAAGAATGAATGCTTGATAAAGAAATGAATCAAAAGTCAAGTTTCTTTTTTGTAGAATTGAGAGTTACAATTTATTTATAAATTTATAGGGTGCCCATCTTACCTCAAGGTAACTCTGGGTTATACTTACTGGTTTGTTTAGATGATGGCCTACAGAATCTGCTAAAGTTCCTATGGCATCATAAAGAATGAGCAGATTCTTGTGTTGGTATTTACTAAATGCAAATACCAAAGTATCAAGTATATAAGCAAGATAAGGAACAAGCTCTGTACAAGCCTCCTCTTCTAGAGTAGCAAAGGCACTAAAAGGAAAAAGAAAACATTAGTCTACAGAATGAAGGCACATACTTCTCCCTCTTAAATAAAATAATAAATCATTTAAAAAATCCGAAATGTAGGGAATAAAAAGTTCTAATGCACACAAGGAATTATTATACGATTTCTATTAAATACATTCTTATTCTAATAGCTAGAATAGAACTTATCTAATACTTAATCCTTTTACACATTTAACAAAAAGTTATAATTTCCTTAGAAAACAAATACAATATAGCTGTTAAAAGCAAATATAATTTCAGGAGATTGGCTAAAAATGGTCTTTTCCAGTCAACTAGAAAGGAGCTGCTCAACAAAAATAAATAAAACAATACAGTAGACTTCAGTACATGCCTTAAGAGTCATGGCTAGCATTTCTATACTGTGACCTACCTGCAGGCAGCTTCTTGTACTCTCTTGTTACTATCAAGGATACGCTTTAGCAACTCAGTCATTAATGGCTTCAAGTATGTGTCTGGGGGTTGACTGACTACCCAATGTGCATAGCGACTAAGAGTCCAACAAGTAATGGAGCGCACAAGAGCCTTTTTATCAGAGAGGCACTGAATAAGGTGAGGGATTAGCTCGGGAAGATATGGAATCATACCCTGCATACAACCTGTAGGAATACAAAATAAGAAAGAAATAATGTTTAACAATCTACTACTATTACTACTAATATTACAGGTAGTCCTTGATATACCAATTTAGTAAAGTTGCTGCACATCTCACTGTAAGGCCACTCTAGGCAGCTTACAACATTGAAATGTATTATTATAAAATGTTGTATTAAACATTATCAAATGTATTGATATTAAACCAAAAGACTACTGAAATAGTAAGTTTGTATATTATTAAGTATCTCAATACAAATTTTCATACTTCAAATACACAACACATACTATTTTGAATTATATTTTGTTGTGGCTAACAAATGTGAAATAAAATATTTTATTGAATACAAACACACAGGAGATATTTAATATACTTTAAGTTCATTAGCCATCAATTTCCTATTACTATTTCAATTCTTTATCCAAATTATTGCCAATAAATGGCAGACCAACAGTTCCAATATGAAATCAAAAATCAAGAGAGATCAAGATGACAAATTTAATAAGATTCTGAATAGATCAAGATACAATTCTTTGTAGCAACTCAAGCCCATAGTAATTCCCATAATAAAAATGCAGGAAGTCCCTATTTAAAAACTTGTTTCAAAATTTCAATTCAACCAGATCAAATACCTCTTCGGCATTCAATAATCCTACCAATGCTGATTTAAATTATTATGAATACCGTATATATCCAGAATGTATGTCAGTAATCTAAATAGACCTGGCTAGGGAATAAAAGCTACCGTAATTGTCTGTACACCACAAGCCAGAGAAGGTTACTGTTCAGATTTTTGCACCATCAGTATAAGGAAAGTTGGGTGTCATCTTGCAGACTTGCAAATTCTAATCCCAGTTTAGGAACAAAACCAGCTGGGTAATCTTAGGCTGGTTATTTTCTCTCAACCTTAGGAAAGGAACAATGACAAATCACTTCTGAAAAAAACTTGTGAAGAAAATTGTAGGGGCTTGTTCGTGCAGTGTCCCAGAATCAGATATGATTGAACAGAATAAAAAATATTAATCCATATTAATCCATTATGCACAATTATATTTATTAATATCTTCAACAAAGGATCAAGATGCTGAAAAATAACATAGTTGAAAACAATTCTGATGTGGAATTGCAAAGAAACAAAATTACTTTCCCTATTTTTTATTTTTTTCCTGCTTTTAGACTTTAGAATGCACACAGTATTTAGAGAAATGAGACTTAACATCTCCTGCTAGATTTAAGTAAATGGGGACTCATCTTTTGATAGGTATTTCTTACAAAAGGGATCATGGAGAACAACATTACTAAACAGCCCTTCCTTGTCAGAAAGAGCTGGCAATAAGCAGTCTGGAGGGGTACTATATTATTTCTCAAGTGTTTTGCACATTCCTGAGCAAAAGATAAGGACAGGAACATCAATACTGATGAGGAAAATGCCAAAACCATCCTTTTTCTCTCTCTCCATAACTCATTCCTGCTTACTTTTCGTGTAACTTGGCACATTCACTCACATCTAAATAGACATGCATGTATCAATTCAACCATAAGATAACTTGCCGCCTTCTCTTTTGTGTTTGTCAACTGGCAGTAAACGAAAGCAGGCAAACTGCAAAGAAGAGCCACAACCACCCAGGTACATTTGGTTGTCCATCTCCAACACTTATTGTTTTCACCAAGGTATCTGGGATGGAGGCATTGGAGCACTTGTGCAGGGAAGTGTAATTTAAAATAGAAGATGTTCCATCTTAAGCTTACCATCTTCTTAGCTTACTTAAGAAGCTCTATATCTGTACAAACTGGTATTTTAGAATGAGTCTATTTAACTTCTATTCATCCACAATAACTTTTTCAAATTTGTTTCCAGGTAGATTTAGGATTATTTATCTAGTATCTCACTAAAGTGTTATTATATAATACATATAATTGAAGCCATCACATCACTGATTCTTGCATGCTTCATTCTCGTATCTCTTGCAGCAGGAATATGTTCTGTACGAAGCACCATGTTTGGATTTATCATAGTTTCTTTCTTACTATGAATAGTAATGAAGTACAACATGAACCTCAAACATCATTTACCTTCCGCAATTGCTCCTAGAACAAGGATGCCTGATTCTTTCACTACCCATTCTGGATGAAAAAGCAATTCTTTTAGAAGGGGCAAAATATGTGGGAGCAGCTCGTCACGGAATACATTGGCAAGAACATCAAGGGCAGCAGCTGAACATTTCCCTAAAGAAATATAACATATACATAGTTTTGTATTATGCTTTCAAAACCTCCCTCCACTTCATTTTGCAATATTAGCAAATTTGCTATTTGTTGAAAATTATGAAGAAATTGTAACAAAAAATAAACCACAAAGCACTTAAAATTAACCTACCATTCTAAACACTATATGAGGAGTCTGTGCTGGCAAAGCATTCAAAAGGAGTCTGGTAGCCCATTTTCAGTCTACCACATTTTATTAAATTGCAAGGATAAAAAGCATACAAGCATATGCCTTTTAAATATTGCAGTTGGGAAAAGTGCCCCAGATTTTTTGTTAAGTGAGTTTAAACCCTTATAGCTTTGCAATCAATATTTGATTTATTTATCGATCAGTTACCCATCTCACTAACAACATAAATCTGGACAGTATACAACACAATCAACAATTACAACCCTGTGATCCCTTAATTCGGGGAAGATTTGGGGCATTAACATGAAATATAAATAAGATCATGGCACCCAAATCTCATATACAATGCAACCATATAACATACCTAACTTCTGAACAATTCTTAAATTAAGCTTAATAAGATATACAGGTATATTCATATGTTTTACATTACTTCAGCTGGAAAAGTGGCATACTTAAATTCCAGTCAGAAATAGTGTCATCATCATCAAGCTCATCTTCCTCATCTTCCTCTTCTTCAATACCATCTTCTTCATGCTGCTGAGCTACGGTTCGTGAACGGTGAAACCGAGGTCTTATATCTTGTTCACTATCTGGAATTGCTTCATCTTCTTCAACATCTCCCTATTATCAAACCAAGGAGCAAAATATAAAAAGAGAAAGAGAGGTGTTTCAACAATACCCTGGCCCTTTCTATGCGATATGGTGTTTTTTTTATATGCCCAGTTAAAACACCAAACGTATGTTTAAATTTGCAATGATTAAGAAGAAGAAAGTAGCAAATAACTTACCAAAATATGTTACTAAAAAACCACTAATAATGATTAATTATACAATTCTATGTAGGCAAAAATCTGGATAATCTGGTCAGATTATATACTTCTGATAATCCCTAAATAAATCAAAATTTTAGTTCACTTAGGATGTCATCAAATCTTATATTTGGATCAGAAATTATTAACTTCTATGTGTAAGTATCTCTTCAGAAGATATTATTTCATTGGGTATATAGGTGCTAATTTCAAAGAAAATGGATATAGCTCTGTAATGAAACATGTCACATTTTGCTTGATGTACAGAAATTAAAAACAATTTCACAGGTATTAGAGGCAAAGTATAGGTATTCCTACCTTCAGCAGAATTATATCTATTTCTGAATATTTCATACCATTTACAAGGACAGGTATCAACCTACATAGAAAAATAAATAAATTAAATTATGGGATATCAATTCCTAAAGTTGTATAAACAGGAGTTCACATTCTTTAAAATTTTTACATACCAATCAAACCTATGCAAATTATTTAAGATAAAATGCCAAGATAATGTCTGCTCACTTTAATAGTCAGATTTGAGTCTGGATTTCTAAAAGATATGGGTTGATTTTAAATCAATTTAAAATTAGCATGTTTTAAAATAATGAACTATTAAATTTAAATATTTGAAATGTAAAATATTCTACTGGATGCCATTTCAGGATACTAAAGTGTTTGATTATACATATTCATAGAAACGTATACATACATATCACAGCCAAATGGACTATACCTAGCGCGCAACAACAATCATAGTCATTTAGCCCTATATTTGTGTATAGTAATTATGCACCTAATTACTTGATAGGTGCAATTCAAATGCTAGTTTTAATTTATATATCCATATAAAACTTGGCTATCAGTTGTTTTCAGGATGATTTCTTTCAAGTGTAATCTTTCTAATATGCTTCTTGCTGCATAAATTATTAATAAATCCACCATTTTAGAAAAATGAGGGCGAACAAAGGTGCAACAGGGATTTCAGTGATGGCCCCCTCCTCTTCCTGGGACCATCTATCAGGTATTCATCCAATTGTTTTCCAATAATTAATAAAGATGGAATTGTCTTGGAGAGATTTCAGGGAAAGAAGGGAATGGATACTTTGGCTTGATTGTATTTACTATTACATGTGTGATTGAAACTTTATACTGTTAACCACCAGGAATCACACATTTGTTAAATAAATAGTAAAAGAAAATTTGACTCCCTCACAAATATGACTTCTTTCCCTGGACAAAAGCAGCAAATATGTTCAGTTTATACAACATAGACATTTTAAAACAAACAGTGTTACATGGTCTGCAGTTGTGTTATACAGTATTAAGTATTTTCATGGAAAAACAGACATTCCCTTGATTGTGCCTCATGAAGGTTCTCACTGATATCACTGGCTTTTACAATTTTCATAAAAACTATTAACATGCAAAAAGATGCATCAAGTTAGTATGTGTCTATGAGTAAAGTACATAAGTACAATTACCATCTCAATTTAAATGTTCTAAATAATCACTTATACAAGATTCATGAAATGATTTTAAAAGTTTTTAAAGACATAATGAGATAAACATGCAGCTACATTTCAAATAAGCCAATATAATATTAAGTGGAAAATAAACTTACTTTGTAAGATGCCGATACAATACATCTTTACAAATTGGCTGTTCAGCCAAAGTCAACCAGAATTCACAAGCCTCCAAAGCCACATTTTCATCTTGGTCCTGAGTTCTTTGCAGCATATACTACATATTATGGTAAGAAATTAAAAAGAAACAGAAATACATTTGGATACGTTTGAAAATATAGTGTAATTAAAACCCTTTCATATAGCATTCTATTATCATATGGTTAATTTGGAAAAATGGGATTTTAATATATGAATAAATATAGATCAGATAATATTCTCTATATTTTGGCTGCTTAAAATACAATTCTCCTTTTGCCTTATGCAAATTTGTCCTAGTAGAATATTTTGGCATTCAATCTCCAATTCCTAAATATTTAATAATTTTTTTATATTTAGAATTCAACCAGTTCTCCTAGAAACAGGAATCAATATTGTTTGTTTTCCTAAACTCCCTCATTTTATTACTGAATAATCAAATACTGCATGTGCCCTGTACTGTAGTGGTAATTTTAAAATACTTATATTACAAACTGATTTTCTTGACTGCCTGCTATTATTATATTATAAAGTTTGAAAAGTGGAGTATTTTGTGCTGATTCACATATAGATCAGTATTCGTTTACTCGATTTTTCACTTTTTAAACTCATGTAAAGTTTGTCCAGTTTCCAATTAAGAATAGTTTTTAAAATCTGCAAGAAAAACCAGTTTTTTCACAAACATTGTTTTCATGCACATTTATGTAAAACTGCAAAGCATGTCCATTTGTTGCAAGTAATTTTATTTGTTGTAAGTAATGTTTGTACAGTATTTGATGTCATGTTTTTGTATACAGTTTTCCAAAATATAGTTTTAATTTTGACTAGAACCTCACTGTATGATCAGGGGGAAAAAAACCACATATTGAAATGTAAATGGATTTTTGGTTGTATTTCAATACAGCAAAATTAGGAAAGTTTATCTTAAAACACACAAATTAAATGGATTTCTTATCAACCTTAATATAAAGCAGCCATCTATTTTCACAATGGTGTCATTAATAATTGGAAACCTAATTGCTGTGCTTACAGAAATGATTGCTGACCACTGCAGGCTATAACCAAGTATGGCTTAGTTCACAGCAAGGTTTCTTTGCAATCTGATATCTTAAAAATAAAGCATGAGACATTGGGCAGGCAATATTTAAGTTATTCAAGTAATGACTTGTAATGTTTATATTAAAGTACTCCTTAGGCTATGACCACTTGTCCATGAATGGCTCAAAGTTATTAATAAGTGGCTCTTATGGCCCAATCATCAGAATTCCATTGTCACAACATCCCTGCAGTTACATGCTTATGATCCAGACACTTTATGCCCAGCTCAAGTAAACTGAAGAACAATAGAAAGTCTGCTGTTAAACTTATTCCAGAACATAAGACAAAGCTATGTGTAATTGCTCATCACTTTAAAAGCAAGTCCCCATAATATATAAACTTTTAGAAAAACATATTTATGCACATAAAGACTTCATTCTATATATCTACTCGAACTTTTGGGAGCTGAAGCAGGGATATATTTAGAATCACAGTAGCAGAGTGAAAAATATTATAGTGACAGATTCATATCAGTCTTAGTTTGAAAATTCTAATATACGTGAAACAATGGTGAATGTTCAAGATGAAATGTCTATCCACAGCATGTTCATAGAAATACCTTATAATTCCTAAACAAGCTTTAGATTTAGATTTAGATTTAAAACACCAAACAAGATCAATTATAAATAAATGTACAGTCTTTGAGTTATGACCATAATAGAACTATTAGTCTTAAGTAATGACAGTGGTAGATCAGGTTCCTCACCTGACTGATCTGACTTTGCAATCTCTTTTGCAATGGTCGTTAAGCAAACCAATGATTTGTTATGAACCAGTTTTGCCAAAAACAGGAAGTAAATTCCGGTTTGTAACAAATCTGTCATAAAACATAACCACGGGATGCTGTAAATGACCACCGGGGTAGGGTGGGGTGGTGTCTGGCCATTGTAATTTCAAATCTAGATTGTAAGTACCTCCAGTGAGGTATGTTGTAACTTTGAACAGTCATTAAACTATCAGTTATAAGTAGAGGATTACCTCTATGCATAAGAATTGTTTTTATTGCAACTGATGTAGCATCTAATTGAAATTGATTCCCTGTGAGTTTGTATTCCCATTCTGTAGGAAGACTAATCTTATTCTTAGATGTTTGAAAAGTACAGAATCATGTTCTTATTGAACTTTGAAAGTAGAATTTTGGGAGCAGAATGTAAAAGAAAGAAAGAATTTTTTCAAATCTGCCTCAGAAAATGAGTTCAGTAGGGAGATTTATTTAGTAAAACTCATTTGGTATTTAACCAAGGGGGAAAACATTCTTCCTCTTCTTCATGTATTGCTATTATTATTGTTTATTCCTGGATTCCAGGATTAACTGTTTTGATGCAGAAGCTGTATAAATTTTGCTATTTTGGAATCATCTGAAGTAATGACATGTCTTTTCCAATGGGTTTTTTTTTCCTAGAAGGAGATGAGTCACCTTTGCTTTGGAGATAGTTTTATTTTCATTCTATATAATTATTGGAAGAGACTGAAAATAGAGCATTTGATGTCCTAATAACAATATTCTCTTTTCCTATTTCTTTTTTGAGGGTTGTTTTGTTTTTTTCAAAGGAGTCTTTACAGATTTTATTTTTGTTCTCTGTATGTGTGAGAAAGAGAGATAGATTTCAGATTGCTGACATGAAAATTCTTTTTCCACAAAATACAGCAAATTAGTTTTTTACATGCAGTTTTTTTCAGATATCATACTTAGGGTCCTTCCAAGAGGAAATAAAATTTATTAAACTGACAGTATAAACTTGAAACTGTATCTTTAACAATAAATTGATTTTTACATAATAAATTTCCTTCTTTCTTTAAATTTGTTTGCCTGCTACAATCGCTGGGAGTGGGGGCAGGATTAAAATGTATTGCTAAGATGTTCAGAATTATCTGCAAATATTTGGAACAAATTACCGGTATATAAACACTACATTTTAAGAAAGTATTGGTTATGTATTTTAAAGAATATGGCATATACTTCTAATAAGATTAATTAACAAAATATATTTATTGAACATCTTAGAGAATGTCTGCAGCAGTCAACTTCATTATACTGGAAGACAAAAACGAACTTGCTATCGGACTCCTTCACTATCATCCTATTTTGGTTTCTTATTTCTTATTTCCATATTCATTAATATGGTCTTGGGAAGAAAAAGATGTGAATGCGATTTTGAATGATGTAGTAGAAAGAACCAGTAGGAAGAACTGTGGATTTACTGATTATAGCAAACAAGAGTATTCTTTTATGATGGAAAGTTAAGAGCAGACTGGATTTACAATATTATTTATTTATTTATTTATTTAAATTTTTATACCGCCTCTTAGTGATATATAATACTATCTTCTTATGACTTTGTGATCAACACTGTTTGAAAAATGATTTTATATTTTTTGTATATTTTTGTTCTATATACT
>JAEANM010006930.1:0-18172 GCA_017656035.1 Myanophis thanlyinensis
AAAACAGGGAATCCTTCAACTCCTGGTGCGCTCTCTCTCTCTCTCTCACACACACACACGCTCAGGGCCCTTTCCTCCCTGTCTTCTCACTGAGAGGAGGAAGAAAATGGGGAATCCTTTGACTCCCAGTGCTCTCTCTTTCCCTCTCTCTCTCTCTCATGGGGGGATCCACCCCACAGCTGGTAAAGTCAAAGCTATCAAAGAAGCACCGACCCCAACGAATTGGACTGAGCTCCAGGTTTTCTTGGGGCTGTTGAACTTCCATAGCATTTTCCTATAGCAGAAGATGACAATTGCTGAGCCTTTGCACAGGCTCCTCGACAGGAAGGTGACCTGGACCTGGGGCCAGAGGGAAGTGGCTGCTTTCACCTCTGTCAAAAAACTTTTAGCGTCTGACAGTTTGCTGACTCAATTTTCAGAATTACTACCTGTCACTCTAATGTGTGATGCTTCTTCATTTGGTGTCAGGGCTGTTTTGAGCCACCGGATGTCTAACGGGTTGGAGGCGCCAATTGCTTTTTATTCTTGAACTTTATCGGCGGCTGAAAGAAACTACAGCCAACTGGACTGTGAGGCGTTGGCTGCAGTGGCTGGAGTTAAAAAATTCCATGAATATTTGTATGGATGCCCTTTTGACTTGATTACCAACCACAAGCCACTGTTGGGACTGTTGGCAGGGGATAGGCCGACACCGAACACTTTATCACCTTGTATGACAAGGTGGACTATATTTCTGACAGCATACAACTACAAACTATCCCATCACCCAGGCAAATGCAGGGCGATTTGGGAAATGCAGATGCCCTCAGCAATGCCCATTACCTGACATAGGCTCAGATCCTGCCCCCACAGCACAGATCCTTCTCATCAAAGACTTACCAAATGGACCAGTCACAGTGGCAGCGGTAGCCCAACAGTTGGTGTGAGACAAAACCCTCACTAAAGTACTGGAATGGGTTTGGCAGGGGTGGTCCAAGGGGCCGGTTGATTATGTGTTTAAACTGTTTTCATGCAGCAGCATGAACTTTCTGCCCAAAAAGGTTATTTATTGGGGGGGGAGAGTGATTGTGCCCCCAGATCTAGGGGAACATGTTTTAAAATGTTTTGCATGAAGGTCATCTGGGCATAGTCCGGATGAAGGCATTAGCACGTAGTTACATTTAGTGGCCCCACATGGACAAGGAGATTTCCCTGCTGGTGGGGACCTGCCCCAAGTGTCAGAAGTCTAGGACAGCCCCACCAGTGGTGCCAGTGAAAGAGTGGGAAAATGCAAAAGCTCTTTGGTCACGACTGCATATCGATTTCGGGGGGCTGTTCCATGGGCAAACGTTCCTAGTCATCATAGATGCTTACTCCAAGTGGCTAGAGATCAAACTGATGGAGTCCATCACAATGCAGACAACCGTCCAGGTACTGTGCCACACATGGAATTCCAGATATCATAGTTTCAGATAACGGGTCACAATTTACTTTTCAGGTATTTTTAACCAACCTGGGAATCCATCATGCCTTGGTGACTCCTTTTCATCCACCCAGGAATGGTCAATTTGAACTGATGGTAAGAGCCAACAAGGAAGCCCTGTCCTGTATTAGTGCAGGTGATTGGCAGGCTAAAATCGATAAATTCTTAGCAGTTCAGCATGTTACCCCAAGTGCCTCCACAGGCTGCTGCCCATCAGAGCTACTAATGGGATGTTGTCTATGAACAGAACTAGACAGTTTGCACTCCAACTATTCCTCAGAAACCCCTTTAGACTCCACAAGTAAAATCAGGGTATTTGGAGAAGGCAGCAAGGTTTATGCCCACAACTACAGCAGGGGTACACTATGGGTTCTGGCAACAGTAATTGCTATCTTGGGACCAAGATCATACAGGGAAGAGTTAGAGGACGGAAGAGTGTGGAAGAGACACATAGCTCAATTACGAGGGAGAACAGTAATGGCTGAAAACCCCAAAAGGAACATGACCTCAAATACGGACTCTCCTGAACTCCACAGAGAGATAGAAATAGAAGCTAATGGCTCAGTGAAGGAAGACGTAGTTCCCAGGAAGGTCAGTCACAAATAGGACTCAGCTAGCAGGGCTGAGCCCCATGCTGGGGAACAGGGCATACCCGAGAACAGCCCAGGAGAGGCAGCAGACCCCCCGTTTGGGCCGACCCCTCAGAATTGAGTGAACTGCACAGGTCAGGGTGAACAAGACAATGTCCTGCTTATTTACATGACTATGTCACTTGACCCTGCAGAATCTAATCCAGGTGGGGAGGGGTGTTAAGTATTCAAAGAAAGACTGAAGTGAAGGTTTCACTCAGGTCCTCTGTTTAGGCAGAAGAAATACTCAAATATGATTGGTTCACAATATTGTGAGCTGGCTATAAAAAGGCTAACCTGCCAGCAGTGTTTTGCTGGTTTTCAGAGAGAATTGTCACTGTTTGAATAAAGAGTTGAAGTCACTCCGTGAGTCTCTGTGGTCTTGAGCTCAGAACAGAACAGGTTGTAAGTGTGAAATCTGTTATAAGTCACATTTTACAGTGCTATTGTAACTTCAAATGATCACTGAACAAATGGTTGTAAGTTGAGGACTACCTGTAACAGGAGGCAATACAACAACTTTCTCCAATCTGGTATCTCTAGATAGGCTAGACTTGTTTGCAAAATGTTTGAAAATTTACTGTTCCAATACAGTGGGTGGCCCAAGAATAGGAAAACTGCAATATTAATCAGGGAAAAAAATTGCCTGGGAAAGATTTGTGTTTGATGGAGCATTCCTTATACAGCCCTAGAGCTGAACATATCTATCCCTGTTTCCCATTCTTCAACTTCTACACTGTAAATTCTATACCCAATTTACTACAAAAGGTAACTCAATTCACAGGCATTCTTTGCCTACAAGGATCATAAACCTGCCTCTGGAATTGTGGAAGTGAGAATATGAAGTAATTCAATACTCACTCATGGGAAGTTTCCTCTAATATATAACTGAAATCTTCTTTCCTGCATCTTCAATCTTAATGCCTTATGTTCTGTACTAACTGACTACTGGGAACAATCTTTCTCTCTTTATCTTACTCTTGGACCATCACCATGTTCTTTTGAATGTTCTTGATTCTCTGTTAAAATACACAATTGTTTAGATTTTTCCTAATGTGAAAAACCCTGTGCATGCCCCCTAAAAATAGGGTGTCTAGGGAATATAATTAATCGAACTAAATTAGACATAGTTTAGAATAAACCTTCCTGGAATCAGGATTCATAAAACATATATAAACATATAAACAATTTTAATCAGATTTGCTGTTCTCCTTGGAATTGTTTCTCACTAATTTCCTTCCATTTCTTTTATGAAATCAGATGTAATACTGTTTGCATTATCTGGAGAGTTTTAGGATGATGGTGTTAATCTTTGTCTATAATGACAATAGGATTTTATTTCTGGTATCACAAACCTTCTCATGCCTCAGTTGCTTGCTAAAACATTTGCCTAAAGTATTAAGAGCTGAAATGTATTTGCTATTTTAAAAATTGATTAGTGGAGTCTTCAGGTAAAAAAAGATGTTCTAGCATTATGGACTAATCTTTGTTAATGAAATTATTATGACTAATTCAGTAAACAGCGGTTAAAACAAGTCATGCTTTAGCACAATGCCTTCTTCTTTTTCCCTTCTACATGAATCTTCAAAGGCTCTTGAATCAAAGGTACATGATATCAAACCCTAGTTCAGGGGTGGGTAATTACGGCTCCTTCATGACTTGTGGACTTCAACTCCCAGAATTCCTGAGCCAGCCATGCTGGCTCAGGAATTCTGGGAGTTGAAGTCCACGAGTCATGAAGGAGCTGTAATTGTCCACCCCTGCCCTAGTTCCCTACTTCAACTTCTAGCTGAAGAAAATCCATAACTGTTGATTTAATGCATGTGGCCCATATGTTGCTCCTCCCAACCATAAACAATGGATTCCAAACTAGAAAGGTTGGATTAACTCCATATCCTAAACCAAGCCAAATAAATTTCATTACAGCTTAGCATGATGTACAGATCCAGGCATATCAGTATCTATGGCTTTTCTCTGTAAAGTTTCTTTCCCCAAATAAACATATATAATATTTTAAACATAAGTACTCTGGGACTTTTGCCGAAGAACTGGCTATGAGAAATACAAGCCTTCTGGCATACAGCACATTTTTGAGGCCCAAATATCCTATTGCAGGGTCAACTGAAAGATGCATACAGTGCTGTTTACTTGCACCATTTTTTTAAAGTACACAGCGTATTTGGCTGCATTATCTGCTTACACATCATAAAACTATGAATTCGTCTCTCTGGGAAGATGGAATGATGGCCATTAATTTTGTTGATTTTTATTTATAAAATCTAAGATCACCATAGACAGCCAATTTGCTATAGTGGTTAAGGCACCATGCTAGAGACTGGGAGCCAATGAGTTATAGTTCTGCTTTAGGCAAAAAAGCCAGCTGGGTAACCTTGGACTAGTAACACTCTCTCAGTCCTAGGAAGCAAGCAAAGGTAAACCGCTTCCAAAATCTTACCAGGAAAATGGCAGGTCCAGGTAGTCAGTCATAGGAGTCAAGACTATCTCAAAGGCAACACACACACACACACACACAGAGCTACCAGGAACTAGTAGTCATAATGGCTATATATTATTTCTAGGAACAAAAGTGCTCAATTTACTAATGTGTACTGTCAGTGGCCTTTCCACAGAGGCTTCTGACCACCTAACATCAGAATCAAATAGAATTCAGCTGGCTTTTGGTATGGTCTAGCAGGCCTCTTCTTCCAATGAATGAATGTCAACATATGTTCAATTCATAGGCCACAAGAATAAATTGTGCCTTCCAGAAATGGATGACATTAGATTCCAATGCATTTGATTTGAGCTTATGGTGCTTCTTGAACTAGTAAAGTGGAAAATAGTTTCAGTAGATAGATGATTTTGGATGAATCATTCAAGGAAGTATAAGGAGTTGATAGAAACCGACTGTTAAAAAGACAAAATATCTTTTGTTGCACAACCCTCTTCTATTTTGTCATCTGTAGTATATAATGAACTTTAAAAAAAAATTATACACTAACAGTGGAACATTCATAAGGATTTTTCAACAATAACTTAACCTGTGGAAGAACCTATTTCATCTTCTGTTTCTTGTGCCTCAAATCCACGCTGTACAGTAACCCTCTACTTACAATCCCAATTGAGACCAGAATTTTTGTTGCTAAGCAAATGGTTGCTAAGTGAATTGCATCCAATTTTATGAGGGTTTTTTTTTGCCATTGATGTTAAGCAAATTACTGCAGTTGTTGAGTGAATTACCTAGCTGTTAAGTGAATTATAGCCTTCTCTACCTGGATTTACAGAGTCAGCCTATTGCCCCAACAATTTGGGTCCTCATTTTACTCACCTTGGAATGATGGAAGGCTGAGTCAACCTTGAGCCTGGTGGGATTTGAACTGCCAAATTGTAGTCAACCGGCAGGCAGCAGAAGTAGCCTGAAGTATTGCACTCTAACCACTTACCTCTCAACAGATACTATATGTTCTGTCATGAATATACATGTTTATATATGGATGATGAGAAACCTGCAGCAAATATTATATAGGTTGTGTGCTGCAACAAGGGTCAGAAAATGAACGTATTAAAACCTAAGCTAGTTGTGTTTGACAGATAGAAACAACTCAAGTAGCATCGTCCTTCACAGGAATAAATGGAAAAAAGATAAGGAAAGCATCCTATGCTAAGCTTTAATGACCCGATTTGTACCATGAGCTGCCATGGTTTAACCAACTCATTGGATAAGTCACAATTAATTGCTTCAAACAACTAGATCACAAATCATGGTTTATAACCCACAACAGTTACATGATGGCCATGCTCTTCTTCCGAAAGCAATCTGGAAAAATGTACAAAAATTATAAAACTATTTTCCCAAAAAAACGAACACCCATAATGCAAAATATAAAACAATGAAAGAACATCAGTTTAAAATAGCATTTAGTTAAAAGACAGCCTAAAAGTCCATTCCAGGAGCAATTATAATACAGTAGTACTGGGTGAATATTTCAACTGACATTTAAAACAAGACAGTTGGTATTCATCATATTTCCCCAGGCATGAAAGATCCCAATTAAGGTATTGTTACTGAGAAGGCCAATAACTGTAGCTACTCTCCTGCAAGCCAGAGCTATCATCAACACTACAGTGGGTCTCCTTGATTATTAACTTTCAGGTAGAAACATGGCAGATTAGCACACCTCTGTGAAACAGAGGGGATGATGCAGGGGCAACGTCGCTCCTCCCATGATTGAAGCCTCTGTGGACAAGGAGAAGCCATGAGTTCACCTACATGTGATCCGGGAAAGGGCAGCTCCTCACAAGGAAGCCTGAAGTTATCAGGCGGGACCTAGCAGGCAACTTGTGAGTAGAGCACTAGGCAGAATACTAATACTGTCCTGTCCTACTCCAGACAGAGTCCTGGTGGATATATCAGCTGAAGTTGGGAATCAGCAGCACGTAGAGCAAAAAACCAATGTGAAGAAAATAAGTTCTTGGGGAAGTGGAGAGTGTTAGCAAGATAGAAACAAAGATTGTGTGGTAATTGAAGCAACCTTGAAGTGCTCAGTTCTCAATAGCTTGTATCAAAATTTCTATATAGCAATGAAACTGATATGTTTCTTTTTAGTAAAGCAATTCTTTCTTGAAGGTTGGAGAAGTAGAAAGGCAGAGAAGTAACTTGAGGTTTGCTAATCATGAATATCTATGCTTATGTCGTCGATTACCTATGTATATGTATGATTGTATCATTTTCTCTCCCTTTCCTGATATCTATAAATAGGAATGCATCCTGTAGGAGTTCATCCCATTATTTTCTGGAGGAAATTCCTCCAGTGCGTACTGTTAAATAATTACTGCAGTAAGCCTTGATTATTTGTTTTGGAGTCTTATATTTGATTCCACACCAAGAAAACACATTATGATCACTTTAGGATAATGTTCATCACTCAAGTTTTCTGCATCATTTGACAGATATTACAAATTGATCTACTGTAATACTGTTCATTACTTCAGGACTTAATTGAAGAAGTAAACAATTGTGTTCTTGGGCCTGAATTGTTTTCTTACTATTTCATTACCAGGCTAGGTAACATCATCAGTGTAAGGAAGAATAAAGTTTGCTGGTTGTTTATATATAGGAGAATGTTGTGCCAATGTGCCCATCTTGATGGCAGTGAAAAATCAAGTTTTCTGTATGTCTTTGCTGCCATATAACGCCCATCTGGATTTTTGTAAACTATATCTAGTAGCCCTAATATATAAGACAAACACAGCAATGTTTGAAAATGGAATTGATTTCTAAGAGCATTTCTCAAAATCAGAAACTTAATTATATTACAGCATCCTAACATTTATTAGGATCCCAGTAAGTAATAATAATAGCTATAACACTTAACACTTACATTATATACTGCTCCATAGTGCTTTTCAGCACTTTCTGAGTACTTTACAATGTCAGCATATTGCCCCCAACAATCTGGGTCCTCATTTTACCGACTTGGGAAGGCTGAGTCAACCTTGAATTGGTCAGGATTGAACACCTGGCAGTGGGCAGAATTAGCCTGCAATATTGCATTTTAAACACTATACCACCAGAGCACCTGATGTTAATAAACCGAAAGTCAGCAGTCAACAATCTACACTATTTAAAACAAGGCAGCCTTAACAGTGTTAGTTTTAACTACTCATTTCAGATAAAACGTTAAGGGAAAATTCCTAATTCTGACATTACTTTGCTCATTGAACAACATACTTTTAAAGCTTTGGGATTTCCTTTCATAGTGTTCAAAAACTGGATTTTGGATTCCAGGTGAAGCAATATTTGCAGCTCAGGAAATATTTCCAACTTCAACTTAATGCATCTATAGGTATCATTTAGCAAAAATGAACAGTATTACCTCTGTCTTACCTTATTTTAATCATATCTCAAATGCTGCAAAATGTAATTAGTGGATACTTCTTAACCAGCTTCCATTCCTGACCTGCAGTCTTCCTATATAAATCAATTCTTGTGGATGAATGGTACCTGAATGTATGTCTCATAGGTACATTAGATAATCCCATCCATCTGCAGATGGATAATGGTGCCACTATCGAAGTGACCTCCAAATGGGCTGGGTGACAAATCTCTTCATTCCCCAGCAGCAAAATTGTCATTTAGGATGCCATAAAATGTATCAAGGCACTCAAGGTGTTTTCATGTTCATCTAAAAGAACTCCTGACTTTAGAGTGGCCATCTAGCCCAGATCATAGTCTAAACACAGCATCCTTTTAAGTATTAGGAGGAAGAAAAAGAGGAAAGAGAAAATGAGAGAAAACTAATCGAAAAGGCAGAAATAATAACTTTTCATTATTCCACAAGTTTCTTCTCCAATATGTGCTAATGGTGCTATGGAGCATTTTTCTTTTACTTGGAGCACTTATCCAACAATCACCTGCAAAACTCATCCCAGCCTTACTTTCACTGCAACTGCTTAATCCTGGAATATCCCAAGCTAAAATACAGTATATTTTTCTCACTCCCAAAGAAGCAACTATAACAGCAATGAAGAGCAGATCAAAATGAACTCAAGTCACAACGGCATTCTGCATTTTAATGACTCGAGAATCAAACCATAGTATAGGGATAGTGAAGGGTTTAGCAGGTGCTTTCTAGCATGGATAAGCTACACAACAGAGAGGTGGAATACAGATCCTCCTAGTTTTCTTGATTTTTGACAGTAAACTATACAGTTATAAAATCTATGTTTCAAAGTGCCAGTGCTGTGATGGAATGGTCTTATTCATAATTAACTCCACCATGATTTATACTGAATTTTCTATATTTGTACAACACTGAATCAATGTGCACAATACATGAGGCTATAATTATATTATATTACTGTATTCAATCCTTTATTTATCAATGCACAACATGTGTGCAGTGAAACTGAATGAGCCTCCATCGGTGCAATCACACAAAGCACAGAACACAGAATACATTCAGATACAGAATACATCTCCAGACTTATAAACAAATCCCTAACCCCAGGAAATGCCCAGGCTAGGCACATTTCCACATACATTTCCATACACGCACACATTATTCCACTGGTGTGTACATATTGCACATTGCACTGGCACTTTGAGACTGTTGTATTAAGTCTAGTCGTGGTGTCATGTGGCATTTAGAAGTTGGACGGCCCATGGATAGAAGCTATTTTTCAGCCTATTTGTCCAACTGGCTATGCTTCTGTATTTCTTGCCTGATGGTAGAAGTATGAAGAAGTGCTGTCCTGGGTGAGAGTCATCCCTGAGGATTTTTCTCACTCTGTTGAGACAGCAGGACCTGGCAATTTCCTCTCGTGGGGTTGTGGGACAGCCCATGAATTTTTGTGCTGTGCACATTACCCTCTGTAGTGCCTTTTTGTCCATAGTTGTTTGTCCGGCGTACCATACTGTAACACAATGTCAGGATGCTTTCTATTGTTGACATATACTGTATATAAACCAGTTGTGCAATTCAACTGACTTCATTCGGTGCTTTTGCTACCACATAGCACCTTACAATGAAGTTTTTCCATTCCAGAGGCTTCCCGGGTGATTGGGAAGGCTGTGGAGGCATGCAGAACAGCTGTTCTGCATGATTCAGGTGAGTTAAAATTTAAAAAAATGAAGGGAATATAGGTCAGAAAAGAGCAAGGGTGGTTGGGAGAGCCCAAACATCGTCAGGGGCGGGTGGGTGTAGCCAAGTTTTGTCACCGCTACTGGTACGATAGAACCAGTGCGACCAGGCTGCATTTCACTGATAAATGCCTGTTGTTGCAGGATTCCCTATACCAAAGCATAGCTATTTCTATTTTTGCTTTAATGTGCTTGTGTATACTGCTGCTGCTAACTGCTTTTACAGCTGCCTAGAATTGTGTACATGGCAACCACTGTATAAATAAAATATAGTTACTGCACAATGTATCATGTGAACACAGCCAATGACTCATCATATCTTGAAGTGCAATTTGAAGCATTAAAAATGGAGAAATGCTGGCAGAGAAAAAAACACTAATTGCATATAGATAAATATCCTCATTTCCCAGTATACTTCTGTATGCAAATGGTAAATTAAAATCTAGTAGTGTGTGTGTATGGGTCTCTGGTGATTTGCAGTAGGTCCAGAAGGATTTTAGGCTTAGTTATTTAATAATAAAAACAAATATTTCTCTACCATTGTTTGAAACAATGCTGCTGAAATGGAGAAACTTTAAAAATGGATGTTTCTGAAAGGATTGAGAACTCTGTTAGAATAAGAGTTTTAGAATTTTAGAATCCAAAACAATGTCTTGGGTTCAGAATTTCTTGAATTCCAGTATATTTAGCATCAGCTAAAATTGATTTTGTGGGTTAAATCCTACACAATACGATAATTTCTTGGTTCACGTGAATTATTATCCACCAAAGTCGAAAATTCTGAGCAGTGGATAGTTTGGGGTAATGCTTTGTATCACAAACTTTACTTTAAAAAAAAGCATTGGAATATGTATAGATTTGGAGGAAAATAAAAAGGCAATAACTAACAATGGAAGTACCCAATGTAATGTGAATTGCAATTTTTGATCCTTCATAAGTGGTTGATTGTATGAGTTCTGGATTCTAAAATAAGTGTGGGTACATTGATTCAACTGGAGGACCCCAGCCACTCCAACAATAGACTGTTTACCATGATGCAATCGGGAAAGCGCTTTCGCTCCCTAAAGGCAAACACAGAAAGAATGAGGAAAAGCTTCTTTCCACAGACAATACGAACACTAAACCAGGAACCACAGGAACACTCAGAACTATAGCAGGAACCATGACTCTACCTCACCCCGTCCCACTTCCCAACTTATCTCCTACCCTACCCTCCCATTTTGCCTAACTTACTTGCGGTTGCGTAAGCATTTTACTGCATATCGTACCATGTATGACTGTGTATGTGACCAATAAAAATTTGAATTTGAGGAAAATTACAAAATGTTAATTATACACGCATTGTCAGAAAAATATCAGTCTGTTTTAATAAGGCTTTCAATCTGGGATGCAAATATCTCTGGCAGCTGTGAAATAGGTGATAGTATTCCCTTTATCGCCATCTGGTGGGCATCTGAATTTTTGCAGCTCTATGATGCAATTACATCATAGAGCTGCATTTACACCTGGGAGAAGAAACTTGTGGCAAAAGGAATCAGTTCTTCATGGGAGGATAATGTGTTTGTAAATATACAAGTGATGTAAGTATATATGTGTGTGGTATGCACATGTATTGAAATAAAGTGAAAAAGCAGCAGTCTGATAAATTTATTCAGACATCAGAATATGTATCTTACTGGATCAGATCAATGGCTAATCCAGTAACATCCTGCACTCTGAAGTAGCCAATAAAGAAGCCCATCAACATTTCAAAAGGAATACATAAAAGAACTGTAAATCTTTTTAATTTTTGATGGTCCAGCTAGTGGACATCAGAGGAAAATCCTTTTGAGCCTGGAGCTTGTGTATAGCAATGAGGATTAGCAGCCAACTAGCAATTAATTCTATATTCATTTAATTCCCTTTGATGTGGTCAGTCATATGCTAGCAGGTCTCCTGTCTGGGCAATCGGAGATCATTTGGAAATCAAGAATCTACTGGGATCCAAGTGCTGCAGGACTGACCTCCTCCATTCTGACTGGTGAGCTCTGCATTCCCACGACCCTTCTGTATGTCGCAGGGGCAGATAGTGTACTTCATTGGCATAGCCTGATTCTTCTCTTTTTTACTGTGGTTGCTTGTACAGAGGAGTATTGATTTTATGGGATATTGGTTGTAAATTTTCCAGGGAGTCAATATTCCTACTGGGCTACAAAACTTAAGGCTGCATAGGACCCACACGGCAATGCCCTTTTCCCATCATACCCAAGGTCTTGAGAAATTTCCCATCTTCTGGGGGTTGGAAATCTTGTATTATTTCTTTAGAAGCTGAAAGTTTATTTTATATATTTATTTGGATTTATAAACCGCCCCTCTCCCAAGAAGTTTAAAAAGTTGAATCAATCCATGCCCTGAAACTATGTTGCATTAACAGTGTACATAAGCAGCAACAGTAACTGGCTCCATTATTGAGTAGTAGACTGGGGCAAAGCTTTTCATACCGACATATTTTCCTTCTTTCTCAATTATGGGAAGAAAGCATATTAGTGCAGTTGTGAAGAAGATGGTTATGAAGAAGACTCTTCCTCTCCATCTCCAGGGAGGCATAAAGATCCTCTAGTCTCCAATATCAACACCATTATAGTTGTGGCTGTATATGCACTTAGGTGTCTTCAGATCTCCTAGAACTATTTAATGTAATATGTTAGGCAACAATATATCTTGAGTGAGCCAATAACTGGCAAAAGGGCCAAGGAGGTCAGCTTCTTCTGTGTGTGTGTAGGAGTTATATGGGGATGCTAAAATCTTAGCCCAAATCAATTCAGAGCGAGATTAAGATCTCTTCATTAAAAGTTATGGATCATAATTTACTACACTAGTGCAATGTGGATTTGAAAGTACAGGATACTTTACACTTTAGGGCTGTGTGTGTGTGGCTGGCCCAAAGAAATCAAGTTGACTTCAATGTCCAAGGGAAGATTACTGTAGCTTGGTCTGTCCTCTCCTGATCCAGAATTTTAACACCTACACTATGGCATGTCTTTCTCCTAAATATAAGCTATTAAATGCAGATGTTGACAGTTGTCAGCAATGTCTCTGAGACTATGGCTTTGCAATCCCTGTTAAAATATATGAGAGCTGTAAGGTAAATTTTATTCTGCAGATAATAGAGGGCGGTGCTATTTCAAGGCCATTGAGCCAGCTCTGCCCAAAGACGTTTCTGTGGTCATATGGCCAGCATGATGCTATGGAATGCTGTTACCTGCCCATCATAGTGGTACCTATTTGTCTATTCACATTTGCATACTTTCAAACTGCTAGGTTGACAGGAGCTGGGACGAGGAAGGGAGTTCAAACCTGAGCTGTCGGTTTTCCATTCAACAAGCCCAGCATCTTAACCACTGAGCCACCATAAGAGCTGTACCTATGTTCACATACAACTCCCGTTCATTTCAGTGGGACTTGCATGGGAAAGCCTACTGCGTGGGGCGCAATGCTTCAACCATCAAATTTGAAGTAGGATCATAATGCAACAGCAGATGACACACTGTGGCCAGAAGACTTTTACGTTCTCTCTTCAGCCTTTTTCCATTGAAGGCATCACAAAGCAGGGTAATGCAAAAGATGCCTGCCTCTCCAAATCCCTATAGCATTAATCCTGAACTTTTTGGCAGCTTCCCAGATTCATACATAAAGTGAACCAGGGCAATGATTTTGGAATCTGGCAGGAAGCCATCTCCCTAAGGACTATTTACAAGCAAATGGAGATTACTTGAAGGAAGCATGATTCATTTTTATGAAGAGCTAGTAAAATTGTTATTACGCTAATAAAGAATTATAGAAGACTAAATGTAAGGTAGTAAAAAAAAGCTGTTTGGGGTATAATGCAAATCTTTTGAGCCATGTCATAGAGTACATTAATTAACACTCCCACTTCAAGGCCAAAAGAGAGGTCTCTCCTTATAGGTCACCAACCACCTCTTGCTCTATCTCTGTCCCAACTTTATTCATTTATAGGATGCCTCCTAGAGTGGCTCTAGTTGTACAAATACCTTATATCACTCACAGAATTGTTGAACAAGCTTGTCTATGAGTACCTCCCCCTTCCCTATATTTTCTTCATCACTGCCTGGGGGAGGGGAGTCACTAAAATAGGAACAATGCCTTTTGACTGTGAGTACCAGGAAACTTATATTTGGGGATGCGATCTCACCCCTCCACTTCTCTTTTATGTACAAATGCATTGGGGGGTTTTTGTACTAAGCAGGGCTGAGAAGACAGACTGTGTCTTGCTCAGATGGAGCATGTTAGATCTTCCCAGCTGCCTCTTTTTCAAATGTGATATATTGTGTATTACTTCCTGTCTCCAAGCAATCCAACAACAAGGGACCTCATACTATGGGGAAATGCAAGAGATATGAAGGAAGAGGCTAGAGAAAAGAAAAGAACAAGGCAGATGACTGTAACTGGTTCTAGGCTAGCTTTCCTTAATGTGGTATTGTTCAAATGTGCAACAGTTGCCATTCCCAACACCTCCAGTTAGCAACACAGGTATAGTTTGACTACATCCAGAAAGAACCAGGTTAGGAAAAACTGTTCATGGCTATAAAACATCTTGCAATTGCAGGCATAAATCAAACTAGTGTTGAAGATATAGGAACAGGTCAGGTTTTTTTCTGGTTAGCTGATAACCTTCTTCGCTGCTAGTCATCTCCTTTCCTGAATTCAAAAGCCTCACTTGAAGTGGGGGGTGGGCAGATTTTTTTAACAAAAATAAGCTTCTTCCTGTACCAAAGGTGCTTTTTCAAGAGGCAACTGCACTTTCTTGTTTTTCTTTGAAGATGTTTTTCTTCTCATCCAAGAAGCTGCTTCAGATCTGACAGGATGGTGGGGAATGGAAGGAATGCAAATGACCAGCTGTCTGCAAGGAGTATAAATCCTTCCATGGACAAATAGGGTTGGACTTTCAGTCAGACTATCACATTAAGCAATATAGAATAAGATAAGACAACAATGACCAAACAGCAAGATGTTGAAAGAAAATAAGAGTGAGCTCCAAGTTGTACCTAAAGGAAAGGGATGAATATGGAAAGTTGGGAAAACTAATTTAATACTCTCTCATTATTTCTATCAGATTTAGAAACAGGAACAATTAAGTGAGTGCCATTGTTCACCCCTATCCCAGTGATGGAAATCCAGCAAACGACATCAGTAGCTGGGACTAAAGCCACGTCTGCCACTGTAAAAGCAGCCTTTTTCTAAGCCCAAACCAGTCCCACCCCCCCAAACACAACTCATTAAGCCAGTCTTATTTCTAAAACAAGGTTTAAGGCTTAAAGCCCAATTAACTGTTTATTCATTAAACCATGGTAAAAGTATAACATAGCATAGTCTAAAGTCAACCACTCTATGGTGGCACTGGGCACTTTTTGAGAGTCAGTACATTGCTATAAATACAGAGGTGTTAATTTGTTGGGTCACTAAGATATACAGATTTTTTGTTTCAGATGGATGGGTCTTGTCAAAAACTCTGAGGTACTTTCTTTCATGAATTTCAGTTTGGGAGAGATCTACCTCAAATAGCCAAGTTTAAATGGGAAAAATGTAGACCATCGCTAGATGGCAACAAAGTCATACAAAAAAACCTCTTTGCTGTCATCTTAATGATTATCTGGATTTTTTTAAGCCCAGATTTGGGACCTCTAACCTTAAGCCCTAGACCTCAACCAGTGCCTGAGAGAAGAAGCCCTCCATTCTGTGACCACAGAGGAATATCACTTGAAACATCTGCCATGGAACATTTCAAGGCCCCAGAGGATGTTGTTTAATGATTTCCTAAACATGCTGCCATAGCTAATCTCTGTGAAATGACAACCCCGTGAGTAGATACAATCTGTATGGACACTGCACCTGAATATCAAGAATACAGACATACATTTCTTCCACAGAGAAAGAAATGTGAACATAATCAACCACGGCTGGAAAGGTTATCTGAAATATTAAATTGTGCTTTAGTGGTTACCTAAACTGTATCACAACACCTTTGAGCATCAAACAATATGTTTAAAAGTGGTCTTTATGCATTGAATTATTTCATGCATCTGTTGTGCTATCAGATCGGAGTTAGTATACTTCTTCTCACTGCCTAAAGTTTACCTTGGAGTTAGGTAAGACTGGTACTGTGTTCATCTTGATTTCAAATCTCCCTGAGTTATACAGATGGGGGATAGGGGCCATAAATGTTTAGCAAAAAAAGCTCATTCAGTTTGCAACAAATTCTTAGGGTTCAGTACAGAAAACAGAGTATAGCTTTTGCATCTTTGGAGAGAAGTCATGCTAACATAAAAGTGAGTAGCAGCTGAAAAAGCCAGGAGAAAAGTTCTTCATCCTTCACAGAAGCATTTCAGAGATGTGCTTTGATATGGCAGAAGATACAATCTCTCAACTAAAGCAACACAGCGGTTAAAAAGAGCAGTTCACAAGAATGCATACCCATGTATCTCAGTATTCTTGTTCCACCAATTTGTAAAGTTTGTCCAAAATATTTGTGTTTAAGAAGCAAATAATGTTTATCTTAAGGGGCCACCCATGGTTTGTTAGATACAGATACAGCAAGCTTTGCTTGTTGGCCTGTGGAAGGAGAAAAAGAAAGCCTTTAAGAAGCTGTGGTGGAAACCAATTCTGAACTGGTTCTCAATGTAGCCGAGTATTTAAAATGTCTCTCAAGCCTGCAACAGGCCAAATGCACTAATTCCATAGCTCAGTTGACTGACATGCACTGTATTCCAGACATGATTCAACAGGAGTTTCAGTGCAACAGCTTCTGCTAGGTCACACACACCATTGCAGCGTGGAGCTATAGACCAAGAACGCAGCCCTCTATCCCCCCCCAGTCCACAGATAATAAAACTGTTCAGGCCTTGTAGGCCTTGTTTACCAGCTTGGTACAAAAGGGCCACCCACATATCAAAACCAACAGCTTCAGACAATCAGCAGAGAACAACCTGAAACTGCAAAGTTAAAGTGTGGAGTCCATCATTGGATGCCCATTCTGAGACAGGATCCGATGCTCTATGGTGCTAGATTTCATGGAGGCAGGGGAATACTTTGGCATCCTGCGGCAGGCAAAGCAAAGGATCTTCCGGAAAGTGTTTCGCATCTCATTGTCCCGGTAGGAGTAGATGATAGCATTGATGAGTGAGTTGATCTCGGCCAACAACAGGAAGTATTTCTCCACTGCCAACACGTTGCAGCTCTTGCAGCCGAGGCCGTCCAGCAGAAGAACCACCTGCCCTGGCGTCCAACAAATCACAAAGGCACCTAAGACAGGAGAGAGGAATCTATGAAAAAAAAAAAGAAATCTACACAATTCACAAGGCTTTAAGCAGCTGCACATTTGCCAAGGAGAGAGATGTGAAGTGGAAGATACTGCTGCCAACTTGTTCTGAAGATGCATTGCTAACTACCTGATTCATGGCTTCCCCAGCCTAACCCCTTCAGATATATATATAGATATTATAGCTTCAATGCTGGATGGGGATTCTGGAAACTCCGGTCACAGCATATCAGGAAAGACTAGGTTAGACTTTTGCCAGAAAGGAAGGAGAGACTAGCTGGAGGCTAAGATTTAGGCCTGGACCCAAGGAGGCAGAGTCCCCCTTCAAAGGAAGGAAGAATGTATATTCTGGCACTTCCACCTATTATCTTTCCAAAACAGACAACAAAAATGATTTAAAAGACTATCACAAACGGGCTTTTTAATTATTTCTGCAGTGGTGATGAGTGCACCATTGAAAGACCTGGAAAAACAGGCCAGGGATAGATCTTCATGGAGAAAACTATGTGGTTTGCTCAGTGTCGCAAATGAATTGATGGCACATAATCAATGAATGAAATCAATCAAAATTTATGTTAGACTATCAAGAGCTAGCAGCTGTTATATACTATTTCCAGAATCAATGCAGGACAGCTTTAAATATCTACTACTAGGGAGCAATAGCTAAAATTGGTTATTACTTTTCCATAACGTATACAAAAGTTTAAGAGAGAATGCTGGAATACACGGGCATGTATATTGCATGATCCATCGGGGCTCTTAGTATGTTCCCATAATGCGAATCAAAACTATGTTTATTGATCACATCTTCTGGTTGCCTGCTTATTTTCCTATAAGGAGAGAAACATTTTACAAACTTACTCTTGGTGACTCCGGGTGGCATACAAGGACACACTTTACTAGTGTGTCAGGTGCAGCCCTGATTCCTTTCCGTATACACATTTTGTTTGATTCTTGTACGCTAATATAATCTATGAAGCGATATATTTTAAAAATAGAGTTGTATCTAGAGCAGGGGTGGGCAATTACGGCTCCTTCATGACTCGTGGACTTCAACTCCCAGAATTTCTGAGGCAGCTGGCTCAGGAATTCTGGGAGTTGAAGTCCACGAGTCAGAGTCATGA
>JAEANM010006931.1:0-18172 GCA_017656035.1 Myanophis thanlyinensis
CTGGTGAATAATGCCATCGGTAAAACATCTTGTATTGGTTTTCTTTATAAGCAGTCGATAATGTCAATTTACAGTTTCATCACAGGTGGTCTTTCATAGTTGCTGCTTTTTGATTCTTTTGCACACACAGGGGCTTGTAGTCCCTGTGACAGATGATTGATTTTAATTGATTGGTTGATTGATTGATTTAGGTGCCTTTAAGTGATTGTTGACTCTCAGCGGCTGCTTGGTAATTCTTGCAGTTTTAGAGGTGTGCTTTCAGAAGTGGTTTGCCATTGCCTTCTTCCTAGGGCTATAAGAGAGATCGACTGGCCCAAAGTCACTCAGTTGGCTTTGTGCCTAAGACAGAATTAGAACACGTGGTTTCACAGTTTTGAGCCCAGTGCCTTAGCCATTACACCAAACAGGATTTTTTGTTAGTGGTGTGACAATCCCTTGCAATGTCTCCATTGCTGCTAGCAACCTCAATCTAGCCAAAATTTCCAGTGGAGTGGGCAGGAGGATGGAAGGACTCATCTTCTTGCATCTTTCCCCAGTAATTTATTATGTCATGTAATGTGTAGCCTTTTGGTTAAGCCCAAATTCTTCTTCAGGATGGATATCAAGTGTATACACACATAAAATCTAGGGTATCAAATGCATACACACAATGTCATAAAAGATAATGGTTGGTATAGTTTATAAAAAGGATCCAGTAAGCAATTATATTCGGAACTACTGTATGGCACTCCTAATATATATGGAACAGAATCCCATTTAATTCACTATGATTTCTGAGAAATTATATACTCAAATCATGTGTAAAAGAGTCAACAACTGGCATCGCATCTCTGCTACAAACATATTAAATTCAAGCCATAATTTTAGGAATCTCATTTTCCACATGTGCAACATGGAAATAATATTATTGCTTTGCTATTCATTAAAATATTAATAAAACAACAAATTTGGAGCACTCAGAATACCCATAATACAATATAAATTAAAGATGTTATTTCCTATTAAGCCAAAAGTAGTATTAATTTGCAATTTCCCTCACTTATTTCTGGGTTTGAAAAAGGCCCTAGACATTTTAGTAATGTATCTTTTTAAAATCAGTCATCTACAAATTTTTCAATCAATTGACAATCTTGCTGTATTGGGACCGACAGCGTGAAAAGATTTACATGATTTCAGTGCTAATATGTTATTACCCATTTCAAGGCTGTTTATGGTATCTTCCTCTCGGGAACCTCCACTGAATCTAAGTTTGCAAATTTCCCCCCTCCTATTCCTTTCCTCTGGCTTCCCATTCCTTCCTTCTTTTGTTCCTCCATGGAGGAATCTGAAAGACTCCTTTTATTACATTAGACAGTAATATGAAGAGAGACTCTCTTTCTTTTCTGTCTGCAGATGGGTCCCTTGTTCAATCCAAGTTCTGTTTGCTGCTGGAGAATAACAATGAATGGGGACATTGCAGGGAGGGTGTGAGAGAGCACTGCTCTGTATCAAGAGACATCACCATGTCTGTGTCCAAAATTACTCCACTTGTTTCACTGAAAATAGGGAAAGAGGTCTGGTTATGAGCAGCATACTAATATTGTTGCAGCTGGTACTGTTGTCATGCCATACAAGTCTTATCTATGATTTCAGACTCATTTGAACCAAAATACAGGCTCTTCTGACTAGGAAGTTCATTGTTTCTCCATTGGCCATTTCGGTAGTTGTTTTACAGTCCTAAATGTACTCCAGTTGTGGGAGCGTGTAATCAGATGAAAATCCTTTTAAATGGCCTGGCGAGAAATCAGAGCAGAATCAGTTCTAGAGAGCTTAGGCTGAGGGTGCATCTTTATAAATGGGACCCCTGAGATTGTGGGGCTCACCACTTCTTATATGGGAGATTGCCTCATTCCATTGGGGTGAAATGATGCCCTGTTTTCTGATGGGAGGACAGCATTTTTCAGGAATGGAGAAAGCCACATTATTACCTCACTCCTCTTTACAACTGTCCAGCATTCTCCTTTTAACAGATAATGTCTACCTCAAATGCCCAGGTCATAAAAGGATTCCCAGATGAATCCCAGAGGATTTCTAGGGCCCAAGCATTTTATTGCTGAGGCAAAACCAAAACGGTCCCCTGCTACCAGTCAACCTATAAATGTTCATTGGCAGTTGTATCTTTATTAATATTCTCCATCTCATCTGAAGCAGCAAACTGATTTGTGGGAATCAAGGCAGGTTTTTATGGCATGCCCAATTGCCTCTTCTAAAGAAAGAAAACATTTCTGCTTTATGACACTTGAATCTGCTACTCCAAGCTTAGGCTACATGCTAGGAAACAACAATGGCTCCAATCCCCCTCCTTGGATATCTTATAGCAGTGGTGGGGAACCTATGGAACGCATGCCAGAAACAGCATGCTAAACTTTCTGCCACACCAAACCATCCTGTGTGCCATGCGCAGCCCCGCTGTCTCCGCATCCCATTCTTGCGCTCCATTGTGTGCAGCCCCCACATCCTGTTCTTGTGCTCCATTACGCACCAGCCAGCTGGCTTTTTCCGCGTGGGAGCACCAAAACTTGGAAGCACATCATCCCAGTGTGCACGTGTGCTCCGAGAGCCAAATGTCCAGTTTCTGGTGTGCGCATGCATGCTAGCCAGCTGTTCATTGCGCGTGTATGCACACCACGCTGGGACACTGTGCTTCCAGGTTTTGGCACTTCTGCACGGCAAAAGCCAGCTGGCTGGTGCACAACAGAGCGCAAGAATAGGATGTGGCGGCTGCGTGCAATGGTTGCTGAGCCAGCAGGGCTGTGCGTAGCTCATGGGATGGTTTGGCGTGCCCTTCTGGCACGAAGACCAGAATGTCTTGATGTAAAAAGTTTCCCACCACTGTCTTATAGGTAGCAAGTTTCTGACAGTCTGTACCCAAACTCATCCCTAATGCCAATGGTTGGCAAAGCTGGCTGGGGAATTCTGGGAGTTAAAGTCCAAACATATTAAAGTCGCCAAGGTTGAGAAACACTGTGCTAGGTGATCATGGAAATAATATTGGCTGAGTAGACAGCTGCTCAGCTGGGAGCACTACTTCACATAAACAGCTCTTTGTGATGAGCACTTTGTGACCACAAACTGATTAGCAGCTGTGTGAACTATTAGGAAGTTTACACAAAGGAGGTCATCAGGGGCAAATTGCTATCACTTTATTATCAGTGTAAAAATGATGCCTCCACAGAGAGCTCTTCCATTCTCCTATTCTGGAGCTTGGAAGAAATCCTTCTCCACAACCTTTCCTTCCTAATGTGGTCATGCTGTGCTGCTGTCTCTATAGCTCCTCCATGCAATCCTGAAAGATAATTATTAGTGGTTAAAATGTGTACATAGCCAACCATATAGAAAAGGTAAAGTCAACCACACCTGTCAAAATGTTGTTTGCGAGACTGGAACTCTCCATCCATTTTTTTATATTTCACCCCAAAAGATTGTTGACTATCAACCAAACAAACACTACACGATAGCAAAGAGATTGCCTCTCATACCTGCAAGTAAGGGGTCACCTATATTTATACAACAGACATTGATGTGCTTAATTGTTCTGAGAGTCCAAATTCAAGAGGGGGACTTTGTTGGCTAATCAAACTATTGACCATTTAGAGGCAGTGAGGAGTTAGAGGGTGTTGCGGGGTGGTTTTGGCAAAAAAGGTTGTAAAATTGAATAAAACAACCATCTTGTTTAGCAATTCTGTTTTCTGTCTACCATCAATGGTGGTTGTAAATTGAGGATTACCTGTATATGTAGTTTAGTTCATCCAAAAGTGATTTATTGGATTCCATGGCAAAATACGGGAGTTTCTACCATTTGCCATATCTTGAGATGACATGTATATGTGGTGCCTCAGCTCCCAAAAATTTTGATCGTTTTCTTTAACTACCAGTAAGGATTAGCATACCTTTTGGAAAGAATAGTCCACTGGGATCTGAATTATAGATTGTCATATTTCCTCCTGGGCTCTAATGTCTTTATTGTAAGCAGAATTGAAATGAGAACAAGGCTCACATAACTAAAAGCTTACCTCGGCCAACTCAAACAGAACAATAATGTAACAGAAAAGGGATGGTATAAAATGAGATGAACAGATGTTACCCCAGTGAGATTCTACTGACTCTCCAAGACACACAAAATAAAAGACCCTCTGAGTCCTATTGAACTGGATTTTTCAAAGGAGTATTCCATAAGAAATTGAGGAGTCAAGGCTATTCCCAAAGTGTCAGCAATTATAACTCAGGCTATAGAAGCATAAAAGCATAAAAGTAAAGTCCTTCCAATTATAGAGCATGCATTTTGCCTGGGAATGCTAGTTAATTCAGAGCTTCTGCATCATTTCTTCAAAATAATTGCTGACCTGTCTATTAGGCAACTCTCACTGACCCATTGACCACTGGATTTTCATTTTAATCTCCTGGCTGCCCTCAAGTGGTCATGAAGATTGGTGTGGCTAAAGTGCTGCCACTAGAAAATCCTGGATTTGTCCAGATTAGATATCTTCTTCCATTATCCGGGGGGGGGACCCTATTTCTTTACAATTTCACAATAATTTCTAGGCTTTCCAACCATTTTTTTTTTGAGTAAACAAAGCTGATAAATCAAACACATGTACTAAAAATAAAGAACCATTCTTGGTACAGCAAATCATTTCAAATATTTTTTTTAGGTGAGAAATATTTGTAAAGCTCCAATTTTAATTACAACCCTCAAGATCACCTCTTTTCAAATAAAAAGTTTTAGCAGTACAGAGTATACATTAAAAAATATGTTTAGCATATTAACTACTCAAAAAGCTGCATACCAGCCCGAATTCACTTTGTCTTTGCCTTTCATATTAAAGCACAAAGGCAGGAGTAGAGCTGCAGAGGAAAATATGTCATTCCCCCATTGAGGAAAAAGCAGCTGGAAGGAGCGGGTTATTTTGAGTTTTTTAAAAAAGTAGTAAAGCCCAACCAATAGTGACACAATTTAAAGAACCAGTTTACTTTTTCATCCCTACAGACTCTAAGGAAATTGAGGGGGTTAAGTCACTAAGCTGTCAGGGTTCCACATTATCCCCAATTTAATCAAAACTCCAAAGAAGTAAAAGTCCTTAGAATGAGATTTTATTGAAGACATTGTACTGGTATGTCTGAAGAAAATCCAAATCTAAATTCCCGCATTTTCTCCACCCAATCATATGCCACCCAAAGCTCCAATCCGCCTTGGGTGATATCCAAAGTTCATCTTCACAGCCAGCCCCCTCAGGTGCAAGTGAAGTGTCCTTGCTTCTCATGGGAAAGAATTTAGAAAAGATAAGAGTCCCTGCTCTAACTATCTCAGTCCAACTTCCAAATGTCTATGTGTTTATGTGGCAAGGCTAAAAGAACTACCGTAATACTCATAAAGTAATAGAAAGAGAAAACATATAAAATCCCTTTTTAGTCTTGACATAAGCATTATATGCATCTTGAGACTTGCTGTTTTAACTTATGGTTTAATAGAAATATATGGCCTTTGTGTCCCAGAAAACTCTTAGCCTGTTCTAAAAAATAGGTTTTCCTTCTATACCCAATCCAGCAACCAGATATTTGTTGGTAATTTTCCCCGTGCTGAATTAACTCTGGCATTGTAGCTACTATCTTAATTTTCAGATCGAACTTGGATAGTCTCAGAGAAATGATAGGTAGATGACTATTATTATTGTCTGGTGGTTTGTAAACTGTGTAATTAAGTTTATTGAAAGATATGAGAAAAAGGATGAACCAGATATGAAGAGACCTCATTTACTTTACTTGATATTCCCAAATTGTATTTGCAAAGTACAAATTACCAGCAATCCCTTCTTCTATTTAACCAATGCACCTTTGTGGACTGGTTGCATAACATCTTAAAGATAGTGACTAAATTTCTTAAGATTCTTTCAGCCTTCACAGATGAAGTTGGGAGGTTATTGTTTCCTTTTCGTCGCAGGTGGTCGCGTAAGCATTTCACCGCATATCGTACCATGTATGACTGTGTATGTGACCAATAAAATTTTAATTTGAATTCCTGCCATTGCACAAAAGAAGTAGGAAGCTTACACGTTGTCATCTCTTTTTTTTTCTTTTTCAACTCACCAGGGTGGCTATGCAGGGGATGGGATAGGTAAAAATAATGATAAAGTAAATAATTATGAATTCCTTAAGAGATAGAACTTATCTACAATGTTGTCCCAGATTTAAATTTAAATTCATTCCCTGGTAAGTAACATGATTGACATAAGTAATAATGAGTTAATTGTTTGGCAAGTTAGTCTAGTCTTCAATAAGACATGTTTATTTGGAGCTAACTGACTCTTCTGGACTAGTTAAGTGGATTATTTGAAAAAGTTGAAAATTATTTGAAAAAGTGACATGCTTACCTCCTCCCCATTCTTGCCCTCCATGGCTCAAATAAATATATTACACAAATGTGATAGGTAGGCTTTTGAGAATTACCAAACCCTTGACATTCTTGTCTAGCTTTATTTCAGAGTTATTGAACACAAATAAAAATGAAGGTGAGAGGATAGGTGGAAATTTCAATAAATAAATTATTTTAATTTATTTTAATTTGTTTATATTTTTAATTGGTTTTTTTTCATTTTTAAACTTTTATCATTATTTTAAGCTGCCCAGAGTTGCTGTATTAATGTAATGGACAGCATAGAAATCCAATAAATTTTTAAAAAAGTTGTTATAATCCACTACTGGTGAAATGTTATGGATAGTGAGTCATAAAAACAAAATATAATATAATTCCGCTATAATGCACATTATAAAATAGATGAAGCTTCCCAAGTCTTGTTGGGGTTCAAGATTTATTATTATAGTGAAATTTATTGAAGATTTATCATTAATAATGGCATATAAAAGGCTTTCAAACTTGTGCATGCTTAAGGACTTTGACTGGGTTTGTTCATTAATTTTTAATGTTCTAGAAAATGTTGGGCATATTATCAAATTAAAGATATTGATTTTTGTCATGCATTTTACTTACTGAAATCTGCCACATTCAATGTTCTCACATATACACAAATAAACAAGGAGTTCAACGAATACCTTCTGCCTCAATTATTTGAGATATGTATGCCACAGGTTGGCCTACATACTGTAACCTAATTAATGTAACCGGATTGTCTTTTCCCTTCACAGGCTGGACAGATAATAGATCCATCCTTAATTTGCACTAGAAATTAATTTCTGTGCATCTTCTAAAATGGTCCCTGAGTTCCCTCTACAAATCATTTTAAAGGACTGCTTATATTTCAGGAGCAGTATCCAAAAGAGTAAATGTCCATTGTTTCGTTTGAAATTATTCTGCAGATTTTAATTTTTTTTTAAAGAAAGGATTCCCAGGAGACAAGGATAAACTTTGCACAAATGTCAGATTCTGTCTGACTTTTATGCCACACTGGCTCATGCTGAGAATTAGTAGATAATCCATCATAATTTCAGTTCCAATGCAAAGTGAAATAGATTGCAAGAGAATCTTCTACTCCTAGTGAAATAATGATCACTTGAAAAGAAATGTATTAGAAGTTAAATAGAAGGTTGCTGAATGTCAAAGATATGAAGTGTTTACTGAATCTGTTATACACTTTCCACATCTGAGAATTTCAGGAAAATAAATATCTGCCAACAAAATTAGCAGAAGAAGTTTCTGAATTTTTAGGGGATAATGTGTAAATCAATTTTGACTTTGAAGTGAGCTATTTTGGGGGGTCCCAATTGGATTGCAGTCACATTAAAATGCTGATTTAACTTGGTCTAAATATTAGACAGCATTCTGTTACATTCTGACTGTTTGGAATACAGCAGAATTTACCTTTTCCTGGTGTGACCCATTCTCATTCCAAAAACGTCCATTTATTTTTAAATGGAATAAAAATTAAATTTTGATGACATGATTGTTTTTCAATCCTGTTTTTAAAAGTAATTATTTATCATATGAAAGCCTGCAATTTGCTCAGTGGTTTTGGAAATGGCATTTCTAGAGTGATCTTGCTGTCTTCAGGCACAAAAAATTCTCATATCAGCAGCCATGCTGGATCTTCCTTGGCAAAGGAAGAAATGACAAAAGATAGTAGTTAGACCCAGTCAACATTGAGTCAGGACATTTAACAGTTGTTTCTGGGGGAGAACAATTCCTTCAATGAGAAAGTTATGAATAAAGGGAAGAAACTCAACTCTGGCCTTGAAGGTCAGCTATGTTGTCACATGAATTGATGGACTGTGGTAAACTATATTTTATTTTTATTTATTCAATTTCTACAGCATTTTTTAAAAATAAAAAACAACCAAAAAATAAATGCATACAGCAGCCAAGATAATTAACCAGCTAACAGTAAAGCCAAGAAATGAGACCCTTAACACATTCTGATTCCCAGGCCTGGGTACACTACCAAATTTCTAGAGCCTTGCAAAAGGCCAACAGAGTTGTAGCCATTCTAATCTTTGAGATGGGAATATCCTATATGGCATGGGCTAACTTTGAGATGTACAGACAGCACTCCCATTAGTTCTGCCTGGTATATAGGCATTGGGGATTAATACCCTGGGATTCAGTTCAATCTCCAATTGCTGGATGACATGCTGCCAGTCTGACCCAAAATTGGAAAAAGAGATAAGGGGGGGGGGGAAGGAGAGGAGAAAAGGAAAAAAGATAAAATGGAGTGGCTGGATAGATAAATCAAAAAGTGAAGTCATGTGAGTGTGCAGAACAGTTGTTGGTTGGGAAAGGAGAAGACAGGTCTACAGTGGCTTCCTCAAAAGAAAGGAAGTGAAGACCCAAGCCCAAGATAGGAAGAAAGGAGCTGGCTGGCTGCCGATGACATCTTCATGCAACATCCAAGACAGGAAGAAGGAGAACATCAGTTGTTTGCAAAGTCCTGTTCTCCTGAGAAGGACTTGGAGAAGCCTCTTAGAGAGGTTTTCATCCAGTGGAGAAGTAGTATGGCTGAGCAGATTCAGGAGAAAATCAAGCTGTACCGAGCACTCTACAGTGCTCAACTCCACTCTACACTCTACACTCAACACTCAACTCCATCCCTTGTTATAACTTTCTGTTCTCTTTCTCTTAATAAGCAGGGGGAGGGAGATTGAAGGGGGAGGGAAGAAAGTAAAGCAGTTAGCAGCTAGAGAGAAATAGTCTCTGGAAGAGAGATTTAGAAGTAAAGCTGACACTGGGGTTGTATGCTATCTAGTTTTAAAAAAGCATAAAAGTCTCTATTGTCTTGCTTCTCTGTGTCAATTGCTATCCTTACAAGCAAAAATGTACCTTCGGTTCTGAACTAACATGGTTGCACTGTGTCCATCATAACCAGTTAAATATAAAATGCTGCATATTCATTATATTCAGTTTCTGGTTTTTAAAATTTCAGGGTAAAAGGTTTCTGTTTGATTTTTGAAAATCCATATAAGATCTCCTGGTGTATTTGTGGATTTTTACAAACTTATGTAGCAATTCTAATGGGAGATTTAATCACTTCTGGCAAAGTGCCTGATGGATGTTCCCCATGGAACGATAGCTCTCTCTGTAGATAGTATTACTATAGATAGTAATAGCTCCTTATCAACTTGCCATTCTTATAGACAGATAACTATCCTTCTCCAGCAAAAACACTGCTAACAAGCCCCACTGTCTGAAGCTTATTGAAGTGGTGCTGTGCAGATACTCTGGAGTGCCCACCTTAAAAGATTGTTTGGATCTCTTAAGTTTCAAAAAAACCTCACTGACTAAGATGGAATTGGAATCTTGCTAATAATTTGTTTCTTCCACCAATGTACACACCATACAAATTAACAACAATGGCAATCCCTCCTCCTCTTTTGACTACACACCACCTGTCCCTACTGCCCTCAGTGTGAAGTCCCTTCCTTCCTCTTGAGCTCCCACTAGTGAATTGCATGAGTCTCGTTCTTAATTAACTGTGCCAGTGCAAGCTCTGTTAGGTATTAAATGTTTGTCACAATCAAATTAAAAAACCCATCTTGGTAGGGTATCTTTTTCAAGTCATTACAGATTGATGTAATGAGCTTGCAGTTTCCTCTCTTGCTTTGTGTCTCTCCATCTCTATTCTCTCCCCTCCCCTTCCCTGCTTCTTAGAAAAGAGAGGTGCAGCTGTCAGGCAGAAACTAAACAGAGGGAGGGAAATGATAGTGTTTGCCTTACTGCACGATAAAATATATTAATTTTTTCCACTTATCCCATACTCCCCTGTAGCCACTACAACTGACTGCCTATGAAATGGCCATAATCGCTAACAAAGTGGCATGAGGGAAGTCATGTCATAAGGTCAGCTGGCAAGCAATTGCCTTGTTCTGGAGAAAAGACTCTGGAGGCCGAATCCTCAAGCAGCGGCCATGCTAAAGAATAGGTCTGCCCTGTGCACCACATGCTGCCGACCATCCAAGAAACCTGTGTCATCAAGGACTCTCGAATTGTTTTAATAAGTTGAAGAGCTTGTAATATGGGAATATCTTCGAGAGATAGGAAGCAAAAACGCCACAGCCAGGGTAATAGTGAGATAAGAAACATCTCAGGTCACAGAAAAAAATTGGGGTGGAGGAAGCATCTCAGAAGAACCCTCTTTAGTTCCTGGAAAGTAAAAGCAGGGGAGGGGAGAAGTGCTTTCAGGATTGTAGGCTTGTGTTACTGCAGCCTTACAATAATGATACTCACAGTATTCATTTCTTGTCTGGACTACCTAAAAGAATTGAAAGGGCTGGAAAAGACAAAGAAAAGGATTCGCTGACCATAAAGCATGTCCCTTCACCTAGCATCATAAGAAACTAATGTGATGCTAGACAAGGATGAACAGTGGGAATAAAGTTCTTTTTTAAACACTCTCTTGTTTGCACACATGTGCACACACGCACACGCATGCACACGCACACACACACATACACTTTCACACACACAAACACAAACTCAGTGCAGTACATTGGCTGAAAATTATGAACAAGTGTTTTGGACTTTGCTTTCTGGAAAAGTGCTGCTGCTTTTAAAGGGCTGTGCTAATTTTAATATTTTGATTCCTTAAAGGAACAGCATCTCTTTCCCACCCCCTTGAACCTAAGAGTAAAACAGAGAGAGAGAGGGATGCCTTAATGAGTCAATAGAGGTGGCAGTGCAAGTCTGTACCAAGAACTATAGAAGGCAGTATGTAGAGTTTTCTGTATTTCTGTGCTGGTCATCTGGATTTTTTTCAACCTTGCCTTGAAGGTTATTTTTTAGTTCAATTGAGCTTCAGATTCAGTTGTTGAGGAACGTGAAGGGGGCTTTGCTATTATGCTCCTTTTCTGCTTGGGGGTTTTCTGTGTTTGGTTGGCCACAGGACAGATGGAATGCTAGGCTTTTGTCTCATCTAGCACAAATATATTATGATAGTCTGATTGTCCCAAGCCATGAAAAATGCCAAACATTGTGCTCTATAAACAAGAAAAAAAGGCACCAGTGTGAAAAGGCATCAGATGAGAGTATTTCTAGTTTTCCAATTTTCTTTTCTATCCACTATGCATAACAAAGCCATAATTCTTCATATGTAAAATTAATCAGTTGATTAATTAATTAAATTATTCATACTTGCATAGTTTGGGTATAGCACTTATCTTTGGACTACAGTAATCTTTGTAAGATAATATCAAAAATTTTGTGAACATCAGATCCAAATGGAATATTAATTGAATAAGCCTCATATTGTACTTTCAATATAGTGGAATTGGTAATTATTTCCTTTTGAATATTCTCTGAAAAAGTCCAGTAGAAAAAAAAAGCTTCAGTTGAATTAAGCTCATTTTAAGATTATAAGCGATATATTTACTTTAAAAAATCTTTGCAAGTGATTTGACAATACAAGCTATTCTGGATCATTATTTGAGATTTTTAAAGAAAGATAACTAATATCCAGCTTAACAATAATCTTTAATACTTTATAAGTAGTTTGGGTGTAAGAAAAACTGCCCAGAGTCCAGTGGAATCAGCAAGCATAACAAAATTAATGAAGGGAAGGGAAGGGAAGGGAAAACATATTCCAATAGTGATAACAATACTTCTCAGCCAAATTTAACAGACTTTGTTTGAAAATATTGCCATATTGTAATTATTCTGGACTTAAAATCTTGGTTATACCATACATTTGTGCTCAGAAAAGGAACAAAATTCATTAGGAGTATCATGGGAAATACGTTATATGCTAACCTATAATCAGACATCTCAAATGATGAACTCACATATGTTGGATATAGAACGACAAAGTAGTTCTGGTTCCCCTAAATACCTACTTTTAAGCAGTTCTGCCCCTATGTAGAAACCAGTGACAAATCTGAATTATTTAACTATACCTGAACTTATAAATTTTCTCTGCCTGGCTCACTGGGAAGCTCATGCCTATAGTAGAGTATGCTATAGAAGGGAAATTCAGAAGAGTTCCTTATAATAATTGATTATGCCCATTTGGACTGAATTCAATAGAGTCCCTAAGACATGTTTTATTATACTACTCTGTTCCTTTTCTTTTAGTTGGATTTTAAAGAACAACAAAAATAAAAACATAGCTTTCTTTCTGCTTATATTTCTTTTATAGTTTTGAATCTACAGTATACTATAATCTAAATGAATAAATGAATTGACATGAGCACGAACATGAACATGAACATGAATGAGCATATGTGTTTACTTTCCATCTGTTAACTGGCACTCTATCAACACAATGGAGGAATTCATGAATTTTGCACAACGTGGGCCTCCCTCCCTCCCTCTCTCCCTCATTTTATTTCATTAAATTTAGCAACAGAACTGCTAGCTCTAGTCTTGAAATGTAGCTAATGTTGTAAACTGGCCCAAAGTCCTGGCTGTAAAAAAGAAACCTTTCTCTTAAAATATCAGCTCCAGAAGCCTAATCTGAAATAATCAGAACTACAGTCAATGCTAAATAATCATGAAACTGTTTTATTTTATTATACACTTCTCAAAATGAATATACGGTCTGAGTTGCTACTACTTAGTCAAATAGTCAAGTCAAGTAGGCTTTATTGTCATTTCAACAATATACAGTACGGTACACAGTGAAACAAAACAACGTTTCCCGAGGACCAAGGTGCTACATCAGACAACATAGATTAAAAAAAAAAAGGGGGGGGGGAAGCAGGACACAGAACTACACAGAACTCTAAAACTAAAAACTTAGGAAAAAAAACTATAAATACATTTATAAATATATATAAATACAGCTATAAATTTATAGTTTCAGTTTCTTTGTGTTGAGGAGTCTTATGGCTTGTGGAAAGAAATTGTTACACAGTCTGGATATGCAGGCCCAAATGCTTCTGTACCTCTTTCTAGATGGCAGCAGAATAGAGAGTGTCTATGAGGGGTGTGTGTGGTCAGCCACAATGTTTCTGGCTTTACAGATGCAGAGTGTGATGTAAATGTCCTTGATAGAAGGAAGAGCAACCCTGATGATCTTTTCTACCATCCTCACTATTCACTGTAGGGTCTTGCGATCTGAAATGGTGCAATGCTCAAATGAGGTGGTGATGCAGCAGCTCAGGGTGTTCTCAATGGTCCCTTTATAGAAGGTTGTGAGGATGTGTGGTGGAAGCTATTCCTCAGTTTCCTCAGAAAGTAAAGATGCTGCTGGGCCTTCCTTGTTATGGAACCGGTGCTGAGGGACCAGGTGAGTTTCTCCGCCAAATGAACACCAAGGTATTTGGTGCTCCCTATGATTTCCATGGAGGAGCTGTCAATGTTCAGTGGGGAGTGGTCATGTTGTGTCCTCCTGAAATCAACAACCATCTCTTTTGTTTTGTCTGCATTCAGAGACAGATTGTTGGCTTTACATCAGCCCATTAACTTCTCCACCTCCTCTCTGTATGCTTGTCGTTCTTGCTGAAGAGACCCACCATGGTCGTGTCATCAGCAAACTTAATTATGTAGTTTGAACTGTGCATTGCTACATAGTCGTGTGTCAGCAGGGTGAACAGCAGGGGACTGAGCACACAACCCTGAGGGGCTCCAGGGCTCATTATGATGGTGTTAGACATGCTGTTCATGATCCAGACTGTCTGAGGTCTTCCAGACAAAAAGTCCAGGATCCAATTACAGAGGGAGGTGTTCAGGCCCAACAGGGTCAGCTTCCCCATCAGGTATTGGGGAATGATAGTGCTGAATGCTGAACTAAAGTCTATGAACAGCATTCGTACACATGAGTCCTTGTTTTTTAGGTAAGTGAGGGTTAGATGGAGTGTAGTGGAGATGGCATCATTGGTGGAGCGATTCAAGTGGTATGCAAACTGCAGTGGATCCAATGTTATGGGCAGCAGGGTCTTTATGTGCCTCATGACAAGCCTCTAGAAGCACTTCATGATGATGGGAATAAGTGCAATGGGATGGTAGTCATTGAGGCAGGACACTGATGGTTTCTTTGACATAGGGACAATGGTTGTTGTCTTGAAGCACTTTGGGACAACAGTGGTGCTCAGAGATGTCAGTGAAAACATCTGCCAGTTGGTCTGCACATCTTCTGAGCACTCTGCCAAAAATATTGTCTGGTCCCACAGCTTTCTATGGGTTGACTCTGCTTAGAGCTTTCCTCAAGTCAGCAGTGGAGAAACAAAGTATCTGGTCATTGGGAGGAGGTGTGGTCTTCTTCATTGTCTGTACTTTGAAATGGGCATAGAAGCTATTCAACACATCTGGAAGTGAGCCATCACTGTCACAGGCAGGTGGTGAAGTTCTGTAATTAGTGATGGTTTGGCTGCCCAGCCACATACTCTGTGTGTCGCCGCTGTCATTAAAGTGTTGGTGAATGCTCTGGGTATGTGCATGCTTTCTTCTTTGATGGCCCAGGACAGTTTGGCTCTTGCTGTTCTTAGGACTGCTTTATTGCCTGCCCTGAATGCAGAATCTCATGTTTTCAGTAGAGTACGCACCACTCCAGTTATTCACGGCTTCTGGTTGGGGTGTGAGATAATTTTCTTGGAGACTGTGACATCATCAATATACTTGCTGATGTAGCTTGTCACTGATGATGTGTACTCCTCCAAGTCAATGGAGTCACTATTGGTTGCAGACTCCCTGAACATGTCCCTGTCAGTGCATTCAAAGCAGTCCTGAAGAGCAGAGATGGCTCCTACTGGCCAGGTTCTCACCTGCTTCTGAACTGGTCTTGAACGCCTGATGAGTGGTCTGTATGCTGGAATTAGAGAGTAGCCAAGATGGGGGTGGGGCTTCACCTGGTATTCACCTGGGATGTTTGTATAACAACATCCAGCGTACTTTCCCCTCTGGTTGCAAAGTCCATATTTTGATGAAATTTAGAGAGCACAGTCCTGAGATTTGCATGATTGAAATCTCTGGCAACAATAAACAATCCATCAGGGTGTGTGTTCTGCAGTTTGTTGTTGGTCTGGTGAAGTACACAGAGCACTTCCTTAGCATTAGCGCTAGGTGCTAGGTGGGATACACACTCTGAGTCTCAAAGGTCTTGCCAAAAGAAATGGACCAGGTCAGAGAGAACCTGGTTTATTCATGGCAGGTACACAATGAGTTACATAATAGCTGCAAAGTCAGCACTGTTGGCTTGTACTCATCAGCTGCCTTTATCATAACCAGCTTGTTCCTAGCTCCACCCCACTTCACTCCCCCATTTAATTCGTTTCTGGAACACCCAGTGCTCCCCACCACCTATCAATTTCCTCTTTCCATCTTTCCGTTGCTTCAGCATCACCATTACCCGTGCTACATATTATCCCCAGTGCCACCTCCCCCCCCCATCTTGCAGTTGGCTCCGCATCAGGCAGGAAGTGATGGTGAGTCCAACAGAGGCTCCAACAATGTGGCGTGGTTCTCCAGGGTGTCCAACTCCCAGCAGGCCCTCCAATGTACAGCTGCAGTCAGACCAACAATGAAACCAGGAATCAGGAATGTCAGCTGCAGCCTGGTGGCTGCCCTTCTAACATGAGTATGCCCCAATTTTCCTACCTACTCTCCCTCTGAAATAGCTCCCCCCATCATGACCACTTCTGAAAGACAGTAAACACATATTACCACATAAATGGTAGGGGCCCATTCTATACCAAGGGTTTCTGTGGGTATTGTTTATGGAAGCATCTGATAAGACATGGGGTTTTTATATCTGGTACATTCACCCATGAGGTTTTGGTTAGGGGGTATTCCTTCCACTGTACAAGATACTGAAGTTTATGTCTATGCAGTCTGGAATCTAATACCTCATCTATTTTATAATGACACCCACCCACCAGGCCTGGTGGCAGAGATGTGGGTCATTGATGGGGTTCACTCACAGGTTTCAACAGACTGCTGTGGAATACAGGATGAATTCGACCTAACAGTTTGAGTAGTTTCAATTCAACAGTAACCAGATTGATTACTCTGTGTATAGGAAAAGTCCTGATATATTTAGTGCCCAGTTTTGTACAGGGTATTTTTAAGTGAAGGTACTTCATTGAGAGATATACCTGATCTCCGACTTGGAAAGGTTTGTGGGGTGCCCATCTTTTATCTGCTTGTACTTTATGTGTTGCTGCTGCCTTTTATAAGGTATCTGTCATCTTGCCCCACAGGCCAGTAGGGCCTGTCCATCCACTCATTGGGCTGGCCTGGGGTTGCGGGGGTCAGCGGGCACTCAGGAGCAGATATGAATTCTTGACCATAGACTATTCAAAATGGGGTGTACCCGGTGCTATTGTGTATTGCATTGTTGTATGCTACCTTGACATATGGTAGCAACTCAGCCATCAGTGCTGACTTCCTCTCGAAGGTCTTGTCAAAAGAAGGCAGAGATGACTGCTGCAGAACTTGGTTTATTCATGGCAGGCACACAATGAGTTACATACCGGTAATAGCCACAAAGTCAGCGCTGATGGCTTGTACTTGTCAGCCGCCTTTATCATAACCATCTTGTTCCTAGTTCCACTTCACTCCACTCCTCTAAGTTTAATTACTTTCCGGAACGCCCAGTGCTCCCCACCACCTGTCAATTTCTTCTTTCCATCTTTCCATCCATATATTGCTACATCCAATAGCAGCGTCCAGAACTCTATCACTCAGCCATGTCTCCATGAAAGGAATTGGGGGGGGGGGGGGAAGGAAAGCAGCCCAACTGCCTGTTGATGGCAGAAAGGCAGGATAAGGAAACTTATCCTACCCTATCTGATCTCATGTTTACTCCAAGCCTGGGCCATTTGGTAGTATTTAGGTCTCTTTTGATTTTCAGCTTCTTGTTCTTTGGAGGATCATTTTCTTATTGTTTCATTATCATTCTTGTTTCCTGCTACTCATGCAATTTTCCTGATTATATCACCACACTGAAGAAGAAAAATCTGAGTGTACACAGTCAGTAAGATTATATTTGAACTTTGAATTTGAACACATTGAAAATAAATGAGGGACAAGAAGGAAAACAAAAGTAAAAATTTCCAGCTATGGAAACAACATTGAAATAGTGTGATGCTTCCTTGGGATAACTATCTTTCCACTAATTACACAGTGCACTGAATTTTAAAACATGCAAAACCATATTCAAAACATGCTGTACTTTCAAGTGTGATGCCTTCAGAGTAGCTACAGAGTGCAGAATGAAGAACATTCCTTATCCCAAGGAGCAAGGAAAGGAAACTGACTGCAAATATATGAAGTGCGTACTGTTATAATAATATTAAATAACACACAAAATAATATGGGATCTAGTCTCATTGTTTCTTCTGTTCTGTGTTCTATTTATCTGATTTATATTCTGCCCTTCATTCAGGAGCAAAGAGCAGCTCTCTTCCCCTTCTTTTTTAACAACCGGTAGCTTGGCTGAGAGAGATTGACTGGCTGAAATTAAGCAGTGAGTTTCCATGTGAACAGTATTCGGCAGGGAGCTCAGGGTGGACAGAACCTGGGTCTCTCTACTTTTATAGCCCAACATATTAATCACTGTGGCACACAGAGTCTCATACACAGTATATGACATACATTGGATGTCCTGTATGCAAAGGGGCTGTAGGAGAACAATTCTACTTCATCCCGGCATCATTTACCTTCCTCAACACCCATGCCTTGGGCTTAGATGTCCTCAAAATCTATGCATATCAATCTTTATGCATACAGACTTTTTATATATCCTGAAGACTTTATATA
>JAEANM010006932.1:0-18172 GCA_017656035.1 Myanophis thanlyinensis
AGGCAACGTCCCATCACTTCAACGGCTTCGTTGGGGTGGCCCGGGGTGGAAATATACAGCTGAGTGTCATCTGCATAGTTAGGCACTCTGTGGACAGATGTATCTGTAGAAGACAAGTATCCAGTCTCTTTGGCAGCCGAAGCCAAAATGGCAGTAGCAACTGGGAAGGAGAAAGCATTCCTATAACAAACTAACCTAGCGTTAAAGGTCTGGACAGATCCCATCCCCTTTACTTTAGGAAATTATAAACAAGGCGTCCTGGATTTTTGGTCTATGGCAAAAGTCACATTGAGAGAGAAGGGAAAACATTAAAACTGGAATAGCTTGGTGACTTTGTTTTTATGAACTGGGAATGAAGTGAAAGCAATACCAAGAAGGCACGTTCTTTCAAAATAGGAAGGCATTTGCATTAGTGGGTTGTACAATAAAGCAATTGCTGTAGTCATGTCCTTATATGAAGTAATAGGGAACATGCTTATAAAAGGTATTAAAAAGCAAGTAGCATGATTGTTTACTCAGTCTTCCATCCTTCCGAGCTCAGTAAAATGAGGACCCAGATTGCTGGGGGCTATATGCCGACCGCTTAGAGAAGGCTGTAAAGCACTATGAAATCTACGTGCTATTGCTATTGTGGTTGCAAAAGGAAATAAATCAATAAAATGTGAAATAATATCAAGGTATTAGATCTGGCTCCATGTAAGGAAAGCCTACAGCAGGGGTGTTCAACTTTAAGACTTGTGGACTTCAACAAACAGAATTCCCCAGCTAGCATGGGCCATGGGTGGTTGGGGAATTCTGGGAATTGAAGTCCACAAGTCTTAACATTGACAAGGTTGGACATCCCTGGTTGGACATCAGAATTAGTTTAACGTGTTTCAGTAAGAGGAGTCAATGAAAGGGTATGAAAATGTACTTAGCATGGAGCAACTAATTTTATAGTTTTATAGTTTTAAATGCAGTGAAGAAATTCATAAAAGGTCAGACTATTAATGGCTATCAGCTAATGTCCTTTTGTAGCTGCAGCACACTATTCCCTCATGCTTAATCTATGGTTTATATTACAAGGACACAATAGAGATGAGGTAGATTAATCTTTACGCAGGAGATTTCTTCTGTTTCTCTACACTTAGAAGAAAGGACTCAAACATGTGACCTTCCAAATTACTCCTGGTGCTATGCTCAAGCCCCAAAGTAGTCAGTGATGAATGAGGATGATTACAATGGGATCTTTCCTCGGTTGTACTGCTGCCTGCTTAGCAGCAAATATCATCTTACAATGCCTGATGGCAGTTTTCATGCTCTGTTCCTTTTGAAGCTACCAGGCTGTGACAAAGCTTCTGAGTCACCCCAGAGGATTCAGGTAGCTGAGTGAGTCAAAGACACAAAGCTGCACTAAGGAAAATTGGCAGGCACACATGACTGTGCCCAAGTGACCTGAGGGGCATTGGATCAAGACGTTAACTGAACTTGAACCAGAGAAAGACTTTTAGTCCAAACCCAATTTCACAGCCTTATGATCCTTTGTATCTCAAAGCCCATATTACTTCTCCACAAACAAACTGGGTGGGTAAAAACAAGTATATAAACAGGACCAAAGACCTTGCCTTCCTCCCAGCCTTTGCTGTTTCTTTCCTCTCTCCCCAAAACCACTCCACCTCTTGCTAGCCTCTTGGTGTCTGAGAAGGGCTGGAGAGGGAATAGTAGCCTGTAGGATGATGCCCTGCAAGCATCTTACTGTACCATGCTATTGTCTGAATACCTCCTGCAATATAAAAGCACTAAAGGATTACAGGTGCCTAAGGAATGTATCACAGGCAATTCACCTCTTTTAAAACAACTGGTTAAACTCTTACACTGCACCAAAGTTAAATAGCTGAGCACAGTCTTGAAGTACTTTGTCATTAGCAAAGGGATTCTACTTTTATCCTCATTTTTGCTTTTGTAACAGATGTATTTTGATCATCTGAATGCATTGAACTTGAAACTTCAAGTAGAAAACAGGTGAAAATAGGACGTGTTAAATCATTCAAAATGAACTTTCCTTTGTAGGTGAAACAGGTAATTGGATTCCTCAAGTAATGTTAAACTCAAATCTTTGAAACCTTTTAAGACCCTTGAATCAAATTTCAGGTCTTTTTCTGCATTGTTTGTCGTACAATCTGACAAAGCTGGCAAGGAGATGGTAGAGTTTCAGTGTTAGATTGTTTTGAGGAATTTGGTGGAATTTGAGATTTCTATAAGTGCATGTCCTGAGAAAGATACCCAAGTTACTAATTGCTTCCACAAAGATATTCATAATATTGGAAATATATTTATATGCAAAGTTTTTCCCCATCAATGACAATTAATAAAGCTGCATTAAGGGCAAGGCTGACTGATGATCATTTGCAAACAACACAGAGACTGGTTTCATCTTTGCTATAAGAACAAATATTGGTGTTCTGGATCTGTTTTTCTCAAAGAATAAAAAGAATGCATAGTAAAGGATCTTGAAATGAGAGCTATATAACACAATTATCTGGAATTGTGATTGACATTCTTCCTAATACTGCTCTGGATTTTACCAAAATACATGGGTTTCACTTCTATATAAAGATTAAAAAATATTTATGAAACAATAGGCCAAATTCTATATCAAAAAGTAGGAGTTTAGTTGATTTAGATTGATATAGGCTGAGCTTGGCGAAAAGTACAAAATTCTACATAAATATTATTTCGGGGCAAAGTTATTCTGTTAAGCAACAGTGTATAGATGGGTGAGAACAAGAGGAGATCATTCAGAAAAAAGGTGGTTAGATCATTCTATGCTCAAAAATGAATAAAAAATATAATTGTTTCATGAGTATAAAAATATAATTGTTTTCATTGGTACTGAATATGTGGTTCAGCTATAAGTCATATGGTAAAGGAAGGAATATAAATATAAAAGCATGATTAATACAACTGATTGTAACGAAAGCCTGAGATAGTGCCAGTTTGGTCTAATGGTTAAGGTACCAGGCTAAAAACCAGGAGATTATGAGTTCTAGTTCTGCCTTAGCTATGAAAGTCAGCTGGGTGACATTGGGACAGTCACTCTTTCTCAGCTCACCCCACCTCACAGAGTTGTTGCTGAGGAAAACAGGATAAGGAAGGTGTATTGTATATGTTAACTGCTTCAGTTATTTGTAAAAGTAATAAAGGCGGGATAAAAATAAATAAATACAAAATAATGAAGGATACAAGGTTTATGAGAATTTCTAAATATGAGACAAAGCATTTTTTGGCAGGTTTGGATGGATCTTGTGAAAAATGGACATGGAAGAAAAGAAATTTTAAAAATTAAAGTAAAATGACTGTAGGATGCTAAAGAATGAATCCTTTATGAAAACTACCTTAGTATACCTTAATCGAAGGTATACCTCATTTGAAGGTATACTAATTTTCCACCCAAATAAGTAGACAATAGACATAAAGAATAGAATGTGAAGTTATTCAGAAGAACGTGAACAGAATTATGTTATAGAATACCACAGAAGTATGAGAAGTTACACTAATGGGAACAGTTAAAAAGGATGCTTGATAGAAAAATGAAGTGAAAGAAGCTTTGGCTGAAGGGAAAAGAAGGAAATGATTGTGAAGAAGAATTTAGTTCTGGATGGAAATGGGGCACATGAGATGATTGGTTAATTTCAGGAAAGTAGGAGGTACGACAAAATGATTCAAACCAGCTTTGCCTTGACCTTATCTTTAAAAGGGGGCAATGGATGTTTTTGACAGGTTTTCAAGATTCTATTACTATAGTCTATAAAAATTAAGTAGCATGTCTGAAATCTCTGCAGGTTCTGTTTCTCGACCTGTCCAACCACAAAGAACTGACAGATTGCTTCAGAAAATGAGAATGAGAAAATTATATGAGAGAGAGAGAGAGAGAGAGATGCAAAGAATGTAGTAAGGTTAACATTTAAACAGGGAAAGAAAATGCAGAGCAGTTTTGAGAGAAATAAAAACATATTTTGGAAATGAGTGAAAAGGACTAAACAATATATGAAACTAAAAATAAAAATGATGGAATGATTGGTGATGAAACTCAATGAGGAAATGTTTGAAAGAAGTTTAAGATATGTACTGGAATGATAGTGATAGGTTGTAGGGAAGAAGAAACCCCATTCCCAAAAACCTCAGACTCAAAAGGGAAAATTTGAATCTAGACTTGTCAGAGTAAATAGCGGCCAGACCCCAGAAAAATCAAACTTTGAGGAACTGATCAGGAGCAGGAAATTTTCCTTCTCAATAGGTTCAAAAAGAGGGCCAGAAAAGTCTCTTTTGATTCAGCTCTCACCTTCATTTTAAGAGGAGATTGGCTCTTATCTATGTTGCTCCTGGTAAGTGAGAAAAAAGAGCCCCTCCCTTACATCTATGTAAGGAAACATAAAGCTAGGCACAATTATAATTCCTTTGCTTTAATATATAAGTTGATCTGAGCTGCTTGTTTGTATCATTGGGCTTATTTTATTCCACTTGTATTTGTATGCCAGTATTTCTGCAGAGTTAAAACTTTCAGGTTCATTACATTTACCTTTCCGCTATCTCCACTGTCTTCAAGTCTCAGGTCTATCTTTAATCCACCTGGTATGGAATCTACCCTACTCACATCCCAGCTATACTGTTAGCTGCAGCAATGGATGAATTTCGAAAGTGAAAATGTCTATGTCTAAGAACAGACTTGAGTATACAGAAGTGACAAATGTATAGTCAGGTGAAAAATCAGCGTTGAATACAGTGGGGATTATTATTCAAATAATACTTTACTGCACTTTGTATGACATTGCTTGCCCTGAAAGAGAATAGTACGATGAATACATATGTACAGTGTGTTTGCATATGTATGTATGATGTGCCACTGACTTCCATTAATTAATTATGCATCATGGGAAAACACACTTCAGTTTTTATTTTTCTAGAAGAGTCAGAGCTGATATACCGGTACTACTTCTTCCTCCACAGATTTATAGCAGCAGTTCAGAAACAGTTCTGGATCTTTGTATTCCCATGATTTGTCTGTTTTGGAGTAAGTCATTTCCCCCCATTGTATGCAGATTAACTGAAAAAGCAGCACAGGTACTATTGCCTGATCTTGCTTCATTTGCATGTTCTAGAGGTGATTGAAGAGGAAGATGGCTTGGTGGCTGTGCGATTCCATATACAAGCAATCACCCAGATATATTTATTTTGGGAATATAACTAAACAGATACACACAGTATAAACTAAGAGCATGACAGGGGAAGAATTACTATACATTTATTTTTCTGTGGAATGATCTGAGAGAAATTTGGCTCTTTTGGGATCAGTGGGTAATTCAGCGGTAGTTGACTGAATGAAGTTTCTGCACATTCCCCCTCGGCTCTTTGAGGTCAATGGAAGTGAAAAGATTGAGAGGTTGGGGAATGGAAATGATGGCGGGTGTGAAAGTGCCTTTTGTTGACTGGTTTCCAGATCATTAAATATACTGCAGAAAGCAGATTCTTTAGGTCACATTACTTTTCACCTCTTTCCATTATAAAAATGACTGTTTATATTTCGACATCTTGTTTAACCATCTCCTACTTAGTAAAAATAATTTCTTGTTTATGCCATGGCAGCATAATTTTTCAAGAACCTTTGAGAAGGTATCATTCAAAATGACTTCAGTGCTATATTAATGGAAGTTCTTCTAGCTTAGCATATTTGTTTAACATGATCTTGTTTTACAAAACCCACATTGGCTATTTTAACTCAGTACTTATGTTGAGTTTAGCCAATCTGACCTTGCATTCAAGTGCTACTTATGTTGCCAGGCACCAAATGTTATTTCCTATAGGATCATCTGTGGAGACTTTTAAAATATTAGAATCTTTAGGGAACAAATGGTGAATATCATCAAATGGAAACATATAACAGTGATTTCAGTATTAAACTGCTCTGAATACTTTCTAGTAATCCTTTTTAAAAAGTTGACATTCGTATTGAGGCAAAAAAATGTCATTATAATTTAAGAACTAACCAACTAGCTGTGACATACAGACCAGAGTATACTTCATCAGTTGCACAAAGTAATATTCTTAGGATAATATTTTATGCTCTTGAAGTGGATTTAAGTTCATTAAAGTAGATGCCATAATTGGTTCATTTTTAAGTGGCTCAAGAATTTTGTTCTTTAGGAAATTCCTCACATTAATCACATTAGGGAGTTAGTTCAAGCATGGCTACTTCTTTGATACGTTTAAGGTAAAGTTTATCAGATGAACCAAAAGAGGAGGAAGAAGGGGCAATGCGAAACAGCTGCAAACCATAAATGTAATAATTGCAATAAACCAAATTTTGGGAGCTCTTTACTATGCTGCAGTTTTTCCAGCTTTGCAGTTTCCAGATCAAACATCTTGGTTAATTTTGAAGGAAAGCAAAATAAAATAAAATAGAAAAAGAAACAAAGTTGGGTATTTTTATAGACTATGATGGACATTAGATTGTGTGGGACTAAAATAGCATAATATCAAATCAGAGACTTTGATAGTTGATAAATCTCTGTAACAACATATGCTGCACTTTTAAATATGCAAATTATCTGATCTTAAACAAGAGATTGTATAATTTTGCTTTATTTTATAAGGATCAGTTAATCAGCTACCAAACAATAAGTATGATCTCAAGTTACATTATAGAATTTTTAGAGTATTTGATTTCAAATTCCAAAACTGAGGGCTCATAATTAATGAACAATACTTTTATAACTTTGATTAATATTTGGGAATTTGTGAAATTTTAATTTTTGGATGCGGTTTTGGGGAGCTTTTTTAATTTTATGTGCATGATTCAATGTTAGTGACAACAATTGAGTTCGTGAGCTTAATGCATCTTATCCAAGCTTCATAGTTCTGTTAACTGCAGAAATGGGAATAGCTGTAATATGACAAAACTGGTGAGCACTGGTGAGGTTTCAGAAAAAATGTTAAATCCCTAAATAACTGTGAAGTACATTTAAATACATGCAATTTGTGTGCTCAGTATATTGAAATATAAGATTCAAATATTTTACAAATCAAAGGATTGCTCAGCGAAGCAGGGAATGTTGACTGTTGTGTATAATCTTCCTGAAATACTCAATTCAATTTAATCCTAACCTTCTTGACTGTTTCTTTTTTCTCCTTGGAAACTCATTTCCATTCTGACTTGTTTTTCTTACTTTCAGATAATGCCCCAATTTTTTTTTTGTCCAGATGATGCTATAAGCTTTTTTGAAGGTGTCCCCAACTGTGCTTCAACCTATTTAGAAAATCAAGAGGAGTAAAATAATTTATTTTTACATTATTCATGGGAGGACAGACTGGTGGTAATGATTTGGATATTTTTTATTTATTTATTATTTATTAACAGCATTTCTATACCGCCCCCTCTCCCGAAGGACTCGGGGCGGTGCACAGCCATCTAAAAACGCAAAATATGACAATTAAAATACAGTTAAAATAAATTAAATCAGTGGCCAATTAAAATCAAATTATGGAAATGTTAAAAATAAAACAATTTAAAATTACCAACCAATAAAAGCCAGTTAAAAACCAATTAAAAGCCAATTAAAATCCCCCATTATTGACAAAAACAGGTGACAGTGATATTTTAAAATTGTACTACATTAATCTGTTATTAGTGTGATCAAAATGCTTTTCGCAGCCTTCCTAGCGCAACACAATTTGCCAGCATCACAACACAATTAATTCTATTGCTTCTCCAAACGTTCCTATTTCCAATTACTTTATTTTTATTCTGTGTTTTCTTTTGACACTACCTCAGCAACTCAGCACAACTGAGGACATAATTCTGGGATGCTTTTTTTTACTCCCTATATGTAGCGTTTTGAAAATATGCTTCTGTTTGAAAATTTGTCCCTCAGGAATATAGACCAAGAGGATGCAGCAGCTCTCGCATTCATGCTGTTTCTTGTTTGCATCCTAGAAAGGAAACATTCCATACCCACAATCTGGATTAGAAGCAATTACAAGGCTATTCTGCAGACTGAAATGGGGGATAAGAAGTACGAGTCTTCCTGGGTTGCCCCCCAGGATGAGCTAAGTCTTGGCTGTCAGATTGCCTTCTTCTGCCAGGTTTCCAAGCTATATTTATTTTGAGCAGGCATTTTGAACTTTTTCGTCTGGCATGAAACAAGTCTGCCAGAAATGGCTGTTTTTCTTCTCTGCATCATTAGTGAGGCAACCTTCCAACAGTGAAGGGTCACTCACTTGGTACTTAAGTAGTTTTAAAGATGTTTCCTTTTCCTAACTGGAGAGATAATTTGAACAGAAATTCTCCAAAGACTCTCTTTTAGCCTTTCCTAAAAAAAAACAAAAAAAAAAACACCAGCTTTACTTTGTCACTGCTTTGAACTCAGCATTGCTCCACTGTGACCTCCCTCAAGGCTAATGCAATCAGCAGTCACCTCAGAATTGTTCTGAAAATATAATTCTGCATGAATTACCTAGGCTCAGAAAAGTAGATGATTTGGTGTGGGGGGGAGGACAAGAATATTATTTGCTTTTATTATGTTTATTTCCAAAAAAAAAAAGATAGTGGCAAGTAGGTTCTATTTTGTGACATGTCTACAAGGTTAAGCTATTCCTGAGCGTGCTTAGAATTAACTTGCGTCTAAGTTCATTATTTCCTGAGGTGAAATGATACTTACTCATTAGAATCTTTCAGGTTCCAAGTTTGATTCCCAATTATCCTACTGTGAGAAAAAAAAGTTCAGACATGAATTAGTTTAATCGGGAAATAACAAAAGAAAGAACCCTGTATATTCCTTTCTCATTTGAAATGTGTTGAAAAGACTCCAATGGAGCTTTAGGCAGTGATTCCAAAATCAAGGTTAAAAAGTATTCCTTATCCTTTTAATGCTTTTCACCATTCTTGACATTATGTTGAAAAGTCTGTCTCCTATAATCTTGGAAAGAAATCAGTAACACCCAAGGGCTACTTCTACCTTGCTCAATGGTTCTAATGATTAAGAAGTTTCTCTAACTGTTTCACATAGATCTTGCTATCTTGGAGTCTCTTAAATCCTTTCTTTCATAATTTCGAATGTATTTAGATAGTTTCAGATGCAAAGACAATAAAAAGATATAAAATAGAATGGAATACAGTACATGCAGAGAAAAATAAGATAACATGACAAATCATCTTTTTAGTTTTACTTTCAAATAACTAATCCACACGTAAGGTATTTTTTAACAATAATTACTTTAACAATAATTAGTTTAAATTAGTTTTAAATTTGTAATTTTAATTGTTTTAAATTTTTAAATTTTTAAATTTATAATTGGTTTTAATTGGTTGGCCATTAATTTAGTTAATTTTAATTGTGTTTTTAACTGTTATGTATTTGTGTCCTTTTTAGACGGCTGTGCACCGCCCCGAGTCCTTCGGGAGAGGGGGAGGTATAGAAGTTATGAAAAATAAAATAAAATAAAATAAACAATGCTGAAGACAATTACTATTAATAAATTGTTGAAGAGAACAGCATATGAAAGGCTGTAGTTTAAAATGGGTGGAAGTTCCTAAAAATTAAGATATTAGAAGCACAGTTTTGAACTATTCTTATGAGAAAAAGAAATGAAAAACTGTGGAAATGTTGTGTGACTCTACAGAAAACTCAGAGAAGATCTGAAAATAAAAAAGACCTATGTGACACCTTACAACTCTATCATCCTAATCCCTAGATCATCTTTCCAAAGTGATGTATATAGTGTTTGGCATGTCTGCCTTTTTTCTGCAAAGACAGGACACTAGATACTTTTTTTCTGCAAAGACAGGATACTAGATTTTTCTAAAGAAATTTATACAGTATATATCTAGTTTCTGGTTATTTCCTATGATTTCTTTTATAAAGCTTACATTCAATACTTTACTTGAATTCACAAATGGACTAGGCAAAATCAGTGTGATTTCCTTTTTTAGCTAATTTGCATCACACAATAAACAACATGTACTTACACAATGACTTTTTAAAGTTCTATGCATATGAAAAGTAAACACATTTTAAGATGTATACAAGAATCCTTTCACCTTTCCATCAGAAATATTGGGATGGGGTGAGAGTAGTGGTTGAGGGAATGTTGTATCACAACTGTGTATCATATTTTGTTTAATATGAGCAGAGATAAGTCAAAATAGCATCCAAGTGATAGTTAAATATTTGTTACATTCTAGCTGAGTTGGTATATTTTCATGTGTATATTTTATTTACTTGATTTTTTTTTCAAAACCAAAACAATTCTGATACCATTGAGTTTATTTATTAATTCTGCTATGAACAATATAACTGCGGTACTAAAATTAACATTATAACTGCTGATCTATTTTACTAAACTGTAGGCATAGTTTGAGGTACTTCTAACTTTACTTTGTCCCAGTATCTTCATTGGACCCATATCTTTAAGTCACCTAATCCTAATTGTAAAATATAGTAAAGTCAATTTTAGAGCCTTGCAATGTTGTTGGTTTTTGGGCAAATAAAAAATCCTCTATTTTACAGTTGTGTGCATTTGTCTGAAAATCAGTGATACATAAAATTCAAAATAGACTTTCATCATTCCTGAAAGGGATAGAGGTCCTGAAAATCAGTGAAACATACAATTCAAAGTAGACTTTCATCATTTCTGAAAGGGATAGAGGTCATGTAAAGTATTACTTTATAATAATAAGAGTAGACCATACTTAGAATACTGCATCCAGTTTTGGTCACTATATTATAAAAATGATGTAGAATGCAGAGTAAAGCAACAAAAATTATTAAGAGGCCGGAGGCTAAAACATATAAAGAATGGGTGGATGAATTGGGTTTATCTAGTCTAGTGAAAAGAAGGACTGGTGGGGGTGTGTGTGACATGATAATAGTGTTCCAATATTTCAGGGGTTGCCACAAAAAAGAGGGAGTCAAGATATTTTCCAATGCACCTGAAGGCAGGACACAAAACAATGGATGGAAACTAATCAAGGAGAGAAGCAACCTAGAATTAAGGAGAAATTTCCTAACAGTGAGAACAATTAACCAGTGGAATGGCTTGCTTCCATCAGTGGAGGCTTTTAAGAAGAGATTGGACAGCAAATGGTATAGGATCTCCTGTTTGCATAGGGGGTTGGACTAGAAGACCTCCAAGACCCCTTCCAGCTTTGTTATTCTCTGGATATTTCAGAACTTCCCAAATATACTATTATCTGTACAGCAGTTGGGAACTCTCATTACTGAGATTTGGGGATGGAATTCTGGTGTAGATTTGGATCTCTTATGCAATATCCAAGACAACCCACATTCTTCTGGCAGGACTCGCTGCCTCTTTTCACTGCATTTTGTATCATGTATGACTGTGCATGTAATGAATAAAAAATTTGATTTGATTTCCACTCCCCAAGTAGAGTTACAAGTGCTGTTTTGGTGCTACTGAGTCATATATATTCCAGTAATAGAACTGTTATGACTCTGATCAATCAAAGTGGACTAAAGCTGTATAATTTGTTTTTCAGCATTTCCTCCCACACCCTGAAATATGTACGTATATACTGTACTTTGCAAAATCTCTGACTAGGGAGAAGGGAAATCAAGCAGACAATCCATGGCTATCTTGGGATAGCCGTCAGCCATTTTTACTGCGTACCTATGAATAGCTGTACCATGCTTATTTTAAATTCCTGCATAATTGAGGATGCCCACCACCAATAACTACATTAAAACAACAACAACACAACAACAATAACAAGAAAAGAATAAAATCTGAAATGGTAGCCTAGGTAGAAAATAACTATAATCAGGCTAGTTCATACAATGACATTCACTGTACCTCTCCATGCTAACATTTGCTTTCATTATGTGTACTTGATCTCAGAATAGTTGAATATGTTGAAATCAAATGGAAAGGAGAGCAGATCCAATGGCTAGAAATCCTTGGGTATAAAAGGATGAAAAAGATGATACTGCAAACAATTCTTAGAATGAAAAAAATGTGAGACGTCTAAGAAAAACTGCAGATAAAACGTACATCCTTCTAAATTTCTGAAAAGAAAAAGAGATATTTAAAGAGTCTTTAAAGGGCTTACAACCAAACAAGAATACAAGGCAATCACCAGAAACTGCAGATATTGTATCAGAAAGCCTAAAAATCAGAATAAGATGAGACTTGCCAAAAAAAAAAAAAGATATGCCCCAAACAACCAGAAAGACATTTTAGGCACACCAGAAAGCAAAGGAAAGGAAAAGAAATTGTGGATCTGTTGGGAGGAGACAAAGCTGAACTGATAATTGGGAGCATCAGTAATACAGAACATCTTAATTTGTTCTCTCAGAAAGTTAATAATGCTATACCTGACCATTGTTGTTCCACCAGAGAAAGGAGTGAGCTGCAGCTTAGGGCAGACAAAGAATGAATAAAAGAACACTTAGATGATTTTAATGAATTCAAGTCTGCAGGGCCAAATGAGTCACATCCTTGGATACAGAAAGAACTACAACAGGGGAGCAGTGTTTGCAAAGATGCAAACTTTACTTTTTGAGAATGTCTGTTGAATTGATGAAGATCATAGAAAACTGAAAAGAGCAAACATTGCCCTTTTTTTTCCTACCAAGAAGAGGAACTGGGGAGCTAGACTTATCAGCTTGACATCTACTGTATATGAGCAAGATCCTGGAGCAGAGTATTAAAAAATACAATTTGTGAACAGTTGGATAGGAATGCAATAATTAACAAGAACCAACATGAGTTTTTTCACAACAAATTATACCAGATTAAGTTGATCTTCCCTTTCAACATAATTACTAGCTAAATAAATTGGGAAAATGCATTAGACACAGAGTATACCTTTACCTCAACAAAACATTCAGGAATTCTCTTATCATGTCCTCATGAATGAAATAGGTTAGAGGGTACAACTACTAATGAATGACCACACCCTTTATGAGAGAATACTCATAAATGGCTCCATTTCAGATTGGAAAGTAGTATTGAATAGAGTATCATGGGGCCCTCTATTAGGCCTTGGGCTGTTGAACATGGATGAAAGGGTTGAGGGAATGATATGCAAATTACTTAAAACCAGAAGAAGTTTGGAACAGAATATGCGTAAATCTTTTTTGAATTTTCTCTGGAAGGCTTGGTCAAAATGTACAGGCAGAAATGCATCTGAGGAAAGGTTGAGGGCAAAAGTATATATGTATAAAGAATCAGGTTGTACTAGCAGGTTGCAGATATCAGCGAACAGTGTAATGCTAAGAAGGCAAATGTTGTTTTGGAATATCAAGATCATAGGAAGTCCAGATCATAGGAAGTTATTGTCTCATTCTACTCTGTTTTGGCCAGGGCCATTTGGAATACCATATCCATTGCTGGGCACCATAATCCAGTAATAACATCAAGTGACTTCAAAGGAAGCCTAGCTTGCCAAGATGGTGAGGAGACTGGAAAGAAAGCCATATCAGGAAAAGGAAATGGGAATGTTTAGTTTGCAGAGGAGAAGACTGAATGGAGATGTGTTAACAATTTCATAGATCTAAAGAATTATCATGTAGAAGTGGGAGTGAAGCTGATTTAGGTTAGATACTAAAAGAAATGTCTTGCATAAGAGATGTCAACCAGTGAAATAAATTGCCTCCTTAATTGAGTTCTTCAAACAGAACTTGGAGAGGTTTAGTGCAATTACTTTTCCATATTTATTGCATCTACAGGTAGCCAGCTAGCTGTTCTGTTTCAGGTAACTAGGTTCCTCCTGGATAAGGAGGATGGAAGCCTTAGTAGATTTTCTGTGAGAAATTGTGAGGAAGATTATCAGCATCTGTCAGGTAGAATCACTCAACTTCACTTGGAGTTGGAATCTGTGTCAACTGTCCAGTTGGCGAATCCACAGAAAAGTACTTATGGGACATTATTTTACCAAGAGTAAAAATTTTTACTGAATAAGCCACATTGCCACAGTAGAAGCAAAACCAGCTCTGAGTTTCTCACACAAAAGCAAGAGTAGTTAATTCCTCCTTTTCCCATAATCTAAAACATCCATCAATCAGTTCTGTTCATTTTGTTAGGGAAACAGCCATTCACGTGGGAGTCAGGACATCTGCTCAGTGAGTCCTTGAGATGCCAACAATATCTCATGGTGCTGACAGATGCTTGAATACCATTCTCCCACCCTTGCATTTTAGCTACCCGTCTCCCTGTTATTGTCAAGCTGCAAGTGAAGGAAAAATGTAGGTGAAAGTGTAAATCAGTCTTGACATGCCAACCCCCTGGAAGGAAGGGTAGATCTGAAACAATAATAAACATATATACACATTATTACTTACAAACCAACTACTGCTGCATCCCCTATTGGGGCTGCTGAGGGTACTTGGTGTGAAACTTCTTAACTAACCTTGCAGTCCTAACATCTGGAGCAACCATATACTCAGTATCTACTAATGGGTAGCCCTTCAACAGTATTAGATATTGTAACTTTCCCTTGTAATATCTGGAATCAAGAATATTTTCGACCTCATAGTGCTCCTCTCCCTTAACTAGGATGGAAGGAGGATGTAGTTCTCTGAGCCGTCTCAAACCAGAGTCCCAAAAGGATTTTAAGTCTGCAATGAAATACCGGATGAAACCACAAGAGGCTATTTGGCAAGTTCAGCTCCACTGTTACTGGATTTATGATACTGATGGTTTGGAAAGGCCCTATGTATTTGGGACCTAATTTTTTACAAGGTTGCCTCAGGTTTAAATATTTTGTGAACAAATACCTTATCCCCCACTCAAAACTCTCTCTGAGGGGAACTTCTTTGATCTGCTTTCCCTAGTCTTACACACAGTGCCTCTGCTGTGTTCACACATGTGCAGAACTCTTCCATTACCTAATGCTTTCCTAGCATGGGAAAACCCTTTAATTTGATTGGCTGCAGGCTGACAGTTCCCTATAAAAGGGAGCTGCCTGCCTGCAGCACTTTGTTAAATGATCAGAGCCTTGAATAAAAGACATACAAGCTCATTGTTGGTCTGAGTTCTCTTCTTTCACCCACTATATAACAGCCTCATGTAGCTTTCAAAGTATCCATCTATTCAGCTAATGACACAGAGGATCGGCCTTCATATGGGAGCTATGGCATGTGCATGAACTAAGTCCCTGTGGCCTCCTTGAAAAGGGTAAAGCCTGTGCTGCTGTACATCAAGTTATTGTATGGCATCTCCGTGAAAGGCAGGAGCTTGGCCCAATTAGTTTCCTAGTAATTTACTTAACAATGCAGGTATTGCTGTACCAGTGAATTAGTGCATTCAAAAGCTCCATTGGTACTAGGATGTTAGGCAGAGCAGAGCCTTCGAAGGTGACAGAGAGAAGTCTGAGCCATGATATATGGGAAGAGCTTGAGTCAGTTGCTCTTGAAGAAGTGGTCAGGATTCTTGGGGCTAAGCTGATGATATCCAGTCATGTATCTCTACCCATAGCCAAGTGATCCTATGGCAGTGCTGGCTAAGTGCCCAGAGATTGTAAGGCTGGATGAGGACGAACTGGCTTCAACAACCCTGGCAAGAAGGAGTGGGGTATAGGTTTTTGCTCTCCTGCCAGGTCCAGATGATACTTCATCTTTAATTCTGTATGGAATAGAAACTCCCTGGACTGTGTTGTTATACAACTTTGGGGTCCTCCTGGACACAGCTTCTGCTTAAACAGCAGGGGGCAACCATGGCAGGAAGCATAGCCTTTGCACAGATTTGTCTAGTGCCCTTTTCAGGACTGGGGAGTCTTGCTCATTCATGTCTTGGTCACTTCCTATTTTGATTACTTCAATGCATTCTACATGGGGCTGCCCTCAAAAACCACACAGAAACTTCTGTTGGTCCAGAACATGACAGTGCACACTGTGATAGGTGCCCCTGGTATATTCAGTTCCTTATTGGATGAACGGATGCATGGAAGATACAGAAAAAGAAACTTCCGTGTGAGCCTGAGAAAATGAGTTATTGTTTTAAAAGTTGTGTTAACTTTAATGAGAAAATTCTTTAATGTATTTATTAGTCCTGGTGTCAACAAGCATGGGTAAGATACTGTGACCTAGAGACTGGAAAGTTTGGTGTTTATATCAAACCTGAGAAGATTGTACAAAAGAATGTGCAGGTTACCAAACCATTGCATCCTTCACAAAACAAAGTTTTGCTTCATGAACAGAGCCAAACATGTGGAGAAAAATGTAAAATGAATGGACTTGTTTAAAAAACTGACAAGGGACACAAGATCAGAGAACTAATATAAACCAGATAATAGAGAGCAAGAGGACATAAAGTTTCCTTTTTCTTCATTGACTGCAACAAGCACTTTGATTTTTGTTGATTATGTCAGAATGTGGACAATATTAAGGTTAATGAACAGGTGTGCCAGAACACCTGATTATTCTTCTGAGGAACCTTTATGATAAATAAAAAGGTTATGTAAGAATTAAAATCAGAAATCAGAATATAAAAGGGAATAAAATAAAGATGTATATTGTTGCTATAACTTGTACAATCATTACATGTAAGAATGATAGGATGGAGGAGATGACACTACATCCAGAATTGGAAATTAAAACAATAACTATATGAGTTATGCAGATGATATAATTTTGTTGGCAAAAAGTAAAGAAAGCTTTCAAGAACACACAATAAAAATAGTATAAAATCATATAGGCAAAGTATGTTTGTGAAATATATTGTAAATACAATAAATGTCAACAAATCTGTCCAGTAGAAGAGAGAACAATATGACATTGTGCCAACAGATTGGGGAAATTCCATTGATGTATGTCTGACAGTGGAGTTATCACTAGCACATATCACAAGATGTAACATTGTGCTCTAGGATTTTAAAGTAATGCAAACATTCAATTTAATAAGCATCATTACATTCTATAGCCCTTGTTTTCCAATCAACTTATATTAAATATGAAACTGATTATGAGTGGATGTCAGAGCAGCCTTCTCCACTCACAACTTTTGATATTTGAAGTAATATATGCAAATCATCATTTCATATATAAAAAACAGTGTTCTGAACTATTTTTTATAATTTTGAAGGTTTAAAAAAATATTTAGCATTAATGCATGAGGCTTATGACTTGTTTCCTATAACATGCTTTCATGGCTACTATACAGTAATTTTTGCTAAAGAATTGGGCAGATCAGATGCACAGCTGACCTATCACAAGACCCTCACTTGACACACCAACCCCTGAAGCCCTTTATAAACAGAAGAACATTGACATTCTCTAAATTCCTCTGACATCCCCTAAACTCCACTGAAGGTGTTACCTTGCCTGGTAATGAAACCTTTGGAAACTAACCCACAAGCTTGGAGAATGAACTTTCACCCTCATCCTACACCCAAGCTATAGATTTTCGCCACTATTGTAAAATGAAGAATGTTGGGAGCAATATGCTGACTCTGTAAGCCGCTTAGAGAGGGCTGTAAAGCACTGTGAAGCGGTATATAAGTGCTATTACTATTGAGAAAAAGTGAAAGAAAAAAGATGCTTTCAAATAATAGGCTGGGTGACAGTGAAAAAGAATAACAAAAAAACAGGTAATTCTGAATTTTAAAAAGTCTTATTACTCTCTTGAAGCAACAGTCACAAGCAAAATTTCCTATACTGTTGGCATATGATATAAGTAGATAATATACTAGAAAAAATATTCTAGTCTCAGCAAAGCTGAGAAGAAGTAGAAGGAGAAAACAATAGATAAGGTGAGTTTGAAGAACTGCAAGAAAGCTCAGGTTGATTAGTATTTGTTGAAACAATCAGTAAGAGCCAAATCTGATTTGATAACCTCTAACTTATGAACTAATAACTATTTAATATGCTCATACTTAGTTAATGTAATATTCATCTTTTCTTATCTCAAGAAAAATGTCAATATATTTAAAATATTCTGCTCAAAGTAGCCTTGAAAATTAAGTAAGCATATTACACTAACTATTAACAACAGAAGCACGTCGGAGAAGGTCGTGAGATTAGTGGTTCGGGTCAAGGAAGGGGGGGGTTCCGGGGGAGAGGTGCATTGCATTGCCACGGTCAGTGGGAGGGGCAACTATGGCGGGTATAGGGGGCCATATCAAGTTCGGGGGGTGCGCCCCCGGTGGTTATATCCGGTGGCGCGCTCCGACCCCCTAATTACT
>JAEANM010006933.1:0-18172 GCA_017656035.1 Myanophis thanlyinensis
AAACCAGGCCTGAAACCCGATTGGAGCGGATCCAGATATACAGCATCATCCAGATGCCGGGGAAGCTGCCGTGCCACATCACATCTCTTCATCTTCATTTTCAATAAATATGTCATACAAATACATGTTCTTATTACAAATACATAAGTAATAAATGCAGCATGTAGGAGGTATGTAATATTGTACTAAAAAGTGATTAAAAGGGCAAAAATGAAGAAATGGAAGAACTTGAATCCCCAGGATTATTTGGATTGGGCAAATGCAATAACACAACAGATAGGTTAGTAGAATTTTACAAAGAAAATTCCTCCTTTTCTTTTTTGGCTAATACAGTACATACTTATAATGCTTACACTAGATCCAATTATTCCTCTGTACTATACACTTGCATTGGATAACTAAGGTAAATTGTATTATGAAGAACACAGTATTTTAAAATTTACCTGTTTTACTTATTGCCACAAAATCCTTATGAAGAGCATGCCACACATTAAAATTAAAGGATATGCTAGAATTGGATTTGTTTTCTGAAGAACTTTTATAATGAATGAGAAACTACCACTGGATCTGATTTTAAGAAAAACTGGTTTGAATTAGGAAGGAAGTAAGACAAGGATGTTTACTGTCATCATATCTGCTTAACTTGTATGGCAAATGTGCAAGGATGACAGTGTTAAAAGAGATGATAGCTAAAGTCAAATTTGGAGGTCAAAATACTAACATTTAAGATGTACACAATACTTTTTTTGGTAACAGAAAATAAGGAAAACTTAGGAGAGTGCATTATAAAATAAAAATAGAACGGCAACCAGGTCTTCTCAACTAGCATACTTAATGATTTCACACTTGACAGCAAAAAAGTGAAGATAGTAAATAGTTTTGATGCCTTAGGTTTAAGAATAGGTAACAATGTGTGATATGCTGGAGAGGTAAGGAACATCTCCAATCATAACAGAGGAAATGTCAAAATTAAATATGATTGTGAAAGATAATTTTGAGACACAAATGAGAATAGGTAAAAGTTTTTTTATGGTAAATTGTCTATGAACTAGACAATAGTAAAGAATGAGAGACGACTTAAATAAAATTATGGACTTGATTATGGTTATTACAATAGATTACAAGAAGAACAAAGCAATTGGTCTTGGATAAAATGAAGAATGTAGATTAGTTACTTTTAAAAATAATTTTACTGAAATTTTTAGAGAAAGATAAATATAAGAAAGCTAATAAATATGGTTAAACAAAAGAAAGAAAAAGATAAAAGATAAGTCATTTTTTGCAGCAGTAAATAAAATTAGCCCTCTACCATCATTCAGATTGCAGAGATCCCATCCATCCCATATTCAGCTCCGTTTTCAATCAGCAAATCCAGAAATCACAATTTCACATTTTTCTGTTTCCAGCATAAATTCCATATGAGATTTCCATTAATTTAGAGTTCATTGTTTTATCCTTGATTAAACAGGTCAGTTTTGCAATTTCTGCTTATGCTGTCATCGCTACTATCCATTCTTCCATTGTTAGAATTTCGGTATTTCTCCATATAATCTTGCTGCAATTATTATATATAAAATCAAACTTCCATAAACCTTTTCCAAATGATTATCCATAAGTTCCAATAAGAAAAGTTTTTGCCTTACCTTTAAATTTATCTTTAAAATTCTTTGTATAAATATATGCACTTTTATCCAACTGTTTTTTCTGCAAGACTGTTAACTCTTTTGAAATGATTAGCACATTAAAAATCATACTTTTGAGTAGATGTGGAGTAGAAAAATATGACGGACAAAGTTGAGAAATGGAGGCATACAATATAGATAGATGGATAATATCAGAAATATCACTGGAATGTGTTATTTTTGACAATAAAAATGGTGGCCTTTTATCATGCAATTAGGCCTAGCCTGGTGACAAGTAACTAACCAAGATTTCATGTTTAAACCTTATTTTTAGGGCTAAATAATTTGGGGCAGTTATTAAAAACAATTAGATGGATTTTTTTTTTTTTTGAATGTTGGTAGTTTCAATCAATCAGAATAGAGCTGGAAACAATCTTGGAGGTCTTCTACTCCAACCTCTCTGCTCAGGCAGGAGTCCTTATACCCGTGATGGTGAACCTATGGCACGGGTGCCAAAGGTGGCACGCAGAACCATCTTGCTGGGCACACAAGCTGTTGGCCAACTTACCTCCAGCTGAGCATGCGCAATTGCAGAGACCCAGCTGGTCTTCGGGCCTCCGCTGTGCATGCATGCGATTGCAGCAGGAACTCCAGCTGATCTTTGGAGCTCTCCTGCGCATACACACGCAACTGCACGTTATGCATGAGTGCCTGTGCACAGTGCACATGCGTTGCACGTGCAAAAGCTGTATGCATGCATAGATGGTGCAGTTGCATATGCAGCACACACGGAGGAGCTGCACACAAGTGCGGATGGCAGGCACAAAGCACGTACTTTTTGGCACTCAGTAAGTAAAAGGTTCACCACCACCACTGCCCTGTATCATTTCGAACACGTGGCTATCCAATCTTTTCTTTAAAACTCCAGTGATGAAGCAGTGATGAAGACAAGCTGTTGCACTGGTTAAAATGTCTTCACTCTTAGGAAGTTTTTCCTTAATTTCAGGTTGCTTCTCCTTAATTAATTTCCATCCATTCATTGTTGTTGTTTTTTGTCTTGCCTTCTGGTGCTTTGGAAAATATGTTGACCCCCATTTCTTTGTAGCAGCCTCTGGAATATGGCTATCATGTCCCGTTTCCCCCCCCCCCCGCCAATCTTTCTTTTCTCTAGACTAGCCAAACCCAAATCATGCAACCGTTCATCTCCAGGCCTTCAATCATCTTAGTTGCTCTTTTTTGCTTGTTTTCCAAAGTCTCAACATCTTTTTTGTAATATGATGACCAAAACTGGATGCAGTATTCTAGGTACTAATACTTAATGCGGTTTTGATTCTATGCCCATTTATACAACGAATGACTGTATTAGCTTTTTTGGCTGCTGCCGCACACTGCCAGTGCATGTTTAAGTGATGTTTAAGCTTAATTTATAAAAATCTACATTATTTCAGCACTGAATATGATACAGACACAAAGCTTTTTACCAACTTACCTGACCACAGAAAAATTGAAATAAGCATTCATGGCCCACCACCACCAATGATATCAGTCTGTATCATCTTCAGGATTAAGTAATGAGACAATGAAAATCCTCATTTCTCCCAAAAAGTGCAGAAACAATGACAGGAATGAGACATGGCCAATTGGAATTTGGAAATATCTTTGCTGGTTCTAAATCACTGAATCAAGTAACAGGTTTCACTGACTTTAACATACACTAGAAGAAAATGAATACCCATAATCCGTAGTTCAGTAGAAATACTGTTTCTAAAAATCCTTTAAGATCTTAATGGGGAGAAAAAGCAGTATTCCAGACAGCACCTCACTGACTCAGGAAGGAACTATCATTTGGGGCTTCTCTAAATTTCTCTGCTTAAAAATAAAACTGTAATGATTCATGTCCTCCTTTAGGAGTGGAATGAATAGAGATTAATACAGTAAAGATGGTTAAACTGTCTGATTCTATGGGCCAGGATTCAGCTTTACATCCCCAATATGATGATTTTACATTACTGAAATAAACTGATGGTCTTGAATTCTCTCCAACGCATTATAAGCCATTAAGTTAAAAACATTTATAGCAACTAGGCTGAAACCATAAAAAAACTTATCACTGATAAAGTGAAATTCTCCCCTATACGAAAGATAGTTCTAATCTGCTTCTCACCATTCCTTCATTTCAGTGGACTCTTTGCCCTGCACATCATGAAAAGCTATAGTTGTACAGGTGGTCTTCGACTTACAACCATGCGTTGAGTGGACTGTTCGAAGTTACAACGGTACTGAAAAAAGTGACATATGATCATTTTTCACAATTATGGTAGTTGCAGTTCTGTAGTCATGAGATCAAAATTCAGATGCTTGGCAAAGAGCATGCATGCATTGATGACAGTTGCAGTGGCCCAGGGTCATGTGATTCCCTTTTGCGATTTCTGACAAGCAAAGCCAATGAGGAAGCCAGATTCACTTAACAACTGTAACAAAATTAATTGTGATTCACTTAATAAATGTGGCAAGAAAGGTCATAAACAGGGCAAAACTCACTTAACAAGCATTTGTTTTAGCAGTGGCAATTTTGGACTCAATTCTGCCATAGATCAAGGAGTATCTGTAGTCTGATATCTGTGAGAAATGTTACATATTAAGATGAAAATAACAATCATATCTAGGCAATTTGTAAGGATGCTATCACACAAGTATGGATAGGTTTTTATTTGACTCATGACTCTACATGAATGGAGAATCATAAAATGAATGAACAAATGAATGGCTGAGGGAGTAAGAGTGAATGGATGAATAAAATGGCAGCACCCTACCAACCTTGGCTAAAATTAGTCAGGGTTGGATCTAATTGGTATTTAGAGGCTGACTAAATGAATACTTTGGAACAAGACAATTCCAAACCATGTCTTTATTACCAAGACAACTACATGGATATGTCCACACAGTCACCAGCAATCAAATTAGGAAAATCTAGGTCAGTGGTGGCAAACCTATGGTGCCCGTGCCAGCCCTCTCTATGGGCACACATGCCATCAGCCCAGCTAAGCTCTACCATCTTTCTCCGTGGCATTCCTCAATGTCGTTTGTAAAGAAACAGAAGTTTGTGGGACTAAAAGTTAAGTCAATCAATTCCAACTTCTTGCGAAAGAAAAAGAGCTCACCTTCTGGATGTCAGTTGCTTTTCCTGCAGAGCTGTGGGTGTTGTGATGCCCCGCCTCCCCACTGGCCAGCTGGTCTTTGGCTCTCCAGTGAGCACAAAAGAAAGAGACAGAGAGAGAAAGGCTTGCAGTTTGGGCACTTGGTCTCTAAAAGGTTTGCCATCATTGATCTAGGTGATGAAATAAAAGTTACTTTTTTGGTTAAGGAGACACTGTTGAAAAAGGCTGGAAGCTAAAGAATTTTCTGTTCCTCCCAATCCTAATTCTAAGAAATAATAATTTATATTTATGATGCCAGTCTCCTACGAAGAACTGTGACCATCAAGCATTCAGAACATTTGTTGCTGCAGCAAGCCAACCAGCTGCCTTTTTAAAGGCAGAATCTCAACAATAAGTGTATCATCCAGCTCTATTATCAAAGTCAACAGTGCCCATCATGTCCACCCTGCTCCCATTTAGAGCCGGCAGATTTAAGATGGGGCACAAGGAATTGGAATAAGGAATCCAAAAAATGTAGACAAACAAGGAAGTTGAGGGAACATTAAGATCCACAGAATGCTGGAAAGGTAGCTACAAAGGTATGATTCCAATCAGACCTGGAGTTGGACCTACTTTCAGTGATATTTCTATCATTTCTTTTTAGCAGCACAAGTATGGTTTTTTTAGGCCAATCCAATGTGCTTTTCCCCATAAACCTCTGCATGCTATGTTCTGACAGTTAGAATAATCAATCAGTGGAATGGCTTGTCTTCAGAAGCTGTGGCTGCTGCAACATTGGAGGTTTTTAAGCAGAGACTGGACAACCACTTGTCTGAAATGGTATAGGGTGTTCTGCATGAGCAGAGGGTTGGACTAGACTTATTTCTGTTTATCCCATGACAGTGAATCTTTCAGGAAATAGCTAACAGACTCCAAGGAGGACACAATCAAAACAATCATCAGGCAAATGGGTTAGCTTTTATATTGCAAACTTCAATAGAGGTAGTCCTTGACATATGACTATAATGGAGCTTGCCCATTATCTTGTTAAGGGTCATAAAACAGATCAGTAATATGACTGATTTAATTTTATGAGGTTTTTTTTAGGGCGATTGTTAAACGAATCACCACATTCACTAAATGCAGTTGTTAAGTGAATGCTGAGGTCATTAAGTGAACCAATGGTTCATGGATGGGTATAGTTTTGCCAAAAACTGGACCTGTTGGTTTTCAGGAAATCCATCACAAACACTATCATGGGGCCGCAGGACGCTGCAAGTGGTCACAAATGTGGCCTTTTTGCCAAGCAACTGAAGTTCAATCACGTGACTCCAGAGCGGGTCTGACTGATGGAACTTCACATCTGGGTCATAAGTCCTCTTTTTTGGGTCAGTTACAACTTTGAACAGTCATAAGTGGAGGACTATCTGTAACTCTGAGACACAATCTCTTACATTTTTTTTAAAAAATGGCATATTGCCTTTACAGCAATTTCCTAAGGCAGCTCAGAAATAGTTTAAAAACACAATCAGGAGTGAAGGTAGATGAAATTAAGCTGAACTGAATATTGCTGCCAAAGCTACAAATATGCAAATTATAAGTAGTTTCCAAGCAAGCATGACTACAAGGCCTCTTCCAAGATTTGCGATTCAGTTTTTGGATTTGTTCTTATGGCAGGAGGAAGCAACCACTTGTTTCACATACCAAACTGTTTGCAGCAAAATGGTCAGATGAGGTGATGTGCGCCTACCAGGTGTAACAAATACAGTATAACTTAGCCACAATGCATATCATAAATGGGTATGTAGTGTCATATAGGAATGGATTGCACAGGACCTATCCTTGTTAACTTTCTGAAGTGTGTCAATTGCGAGATAATACTTTACAACATATGTTTCACTAAAAGATCTTTAGTTTTAAGCAATAAAAAAAAACAGAATGACCAATTTACTCAATTTTCTGTCAGATCTTGAGGCCTTTCAGTTATAACCTCTTCTCTGCTTGATTGGACCTTTCTAGAGGACTTTGTTCTCAAGACTAATCCACATATAAGATTTGGGGCTCCCTCCCCCAATGATATTCTACAACATCCTGGGCTCTCCCTCATGGTATCACCAAATCCCAATTCTTTAACCTTAGATTTTGAGGTGCTGGGAAGTTGACAAACCTTAAGTTAGTTGCTTCCACCGTGATTCAAGATGTCTAACTTTTACCTCTGCTAATTTATCAGTTACTTGGGGGGGGGGGATGGGACAGGTTTCCCTTTTAAGCATTTTTAGAAGATTTTCCTCAAATGAAACAGTTTGAATATAAAATTGCAGCTAAATATTAAAGCAGGGGTGGGCATATAGCCATTCCTCATTTGTTTTATGACACACTCCCCCCCCCCCCAGCATCTCAAAATTGTAACACTGGAATCTTACTAGCAAAATGCCCATTTTTGCTTCATTTCTTTCCTTTGCAACTAAAGCAGGGGCTAAATGTTATTTCTACTCTGCTACTACATTATTATATCACCAATCTTGACTTCCTATGGCCCAAGAAAACCCAAAACAGTGTGTCTCCAAGTTTTGAAATGGTTTCCTGTACTTTCAGATTTTACTTTACTTGCATTCTGTCATCACTAACTTTATCCTACCTGGCTGTCACCAATATTTCTTGCTGAGAAATAAGCTCCCTGCTGCCTATACAAGGATCCATTCGCATTATCATTAGAAGACACTTTCTCAACTGAGGTTCCATAGAGCCCTGGGTTTCTGTGAAAGGTTGCTAGAGACTGGGGGAGGAGGAAAGGCAGAAAATAAACATATTTGAACTTTGCCTACCACATAATCCTAACACTTGTAGGAGTAGGAAGTTTTATTTACTGCAGCTCCGTTTACTGACCATCTAAGGTAACATGAGCTGTAGATATAATTTTTATGCTGGGATTCTCTGAGACTTGAACATTATTTTAAGATAAGATTGAGAAAGGGTGAGATATCAGTCTATCTAAAGTAGTACTTCCTTGGCAATTCAATCTAGGCTGCTCTCCTTGTTCTCAGAAACCTGTCAGTCATTCTGCATCTCACTGGTGTCAAAGAAAATCAATATTTTAAAGCTTCCAAGAGCTGGTGCAAGTAACAGACTTTCATCAGAAGCTTGACCTGATGTTTCAAGAAGTGATGTAGATGCCTTGAGCTTTTTGTGGGACAAACGTCAAGTCATACAGGCCACCCTTGATGCCTGCTTTGAACATCTATCCTTGACTTCAACCCCCACCTCCCCAAAATAACTTTAAGGAAGTGTGCATGTGTGCATATTCAAGTGTGCATATTCAATTTCACTGCACACATGTTGTGCATTGACAATATAGGATTGAATTGAATGCTTTCACTGATAGCATAGATAAAACCTAACGAGTGAGTACACTACCGTGATTTGGTAGCAGGTGCTTAATATACTGTGTTGTTCCATCATTTTGCTCTTGGAAAGCAGATGCTGGAATGACTTGCCATGACTTGCTATGGATCCCAAGTTGTGAAGAGCTTTTATTTCATTTCGGCAAGCAACTAAATGGAAACATTTAGGTTGGTTAAGTTCACAGGGCCAGTGTGATGTAGTGGTTAAGATCTTTGGCTAGAAACTGGGAGGCTGTGAGTTCCAACCACGCTGTGGACACTAATCCAGCTGGGTGATCTTGGACCAATCTCTCAGCCCCAAGAAGCAGGCAATGGCAAACCACTTCTGAAACATTGCCCAGAAAGAACTGGAAGGTAAAACATGACTGTTTGGGTGTTCACCTAATATGCTATGTCCAAACAAATTATTTGTGGGTGAACATTTGTGGGTATTGGGGGCCTTTCCAGCGTACTGGGTGAACTAAGCAGAGAAACTGCCTGGAAAAAAAAAAAGGAGGGCCTTTTCTGCTCTGATTCTCTTCATGTCCAAAATGACGCCCATCTCCTCCATCCGAGATACGCTACAATAATAGCGAGATAACCAGCCGGCAAAGCAAAATTCCCACTGATTCACAATAGCAAAGCACAGAGAAGGCCTCGCCGAACAACACCCCGCCCGCCCCACCGAATCGTTCGTGGAATTTGGCACACGCGTGCAGCAACTGAGCAGCCCCGCAAGGAAACGGGTCGGAATCGGAAAGAGGCAGACGAGACGGCTCGGCGAAGGGCGCGCCCTGCTCCGCCACTAACTCTTGAACCCCGGCCTCGTCGATCCGATCCACAGGATGCTCTATAGCAGCAGCAGCAGCAGCAGCAGCAACGCCTCGCTCCCAAAACTGTAGTAGCCTCTCCCGAATGAGCGCCAAAACCGAAGGAGGCGCTTGTGGCTTGGCTCCTTCAAAGTGAAGCCTCGTCTGGCGCTCTGGATCCGGCGGGCAACTCCGGAGGCGGGAAAAGCAACGTGCCCTTTAGCGCGGCAGGGCACAGGAGGATGGCCGCCTGCCCCCCGTCATGAGCCCGGCCCGCTCCTCTCTGTCCGTCTCCCCGCCCAGCCCTGCCCTGCCCTGCCCAGCAGGCAGCCGTGGGGGCCGGGCGAAAAATCTCGGAGCTCACGGGAGGCGGAGAGCGCAGGTAGCAAAGGAGGAGGAAGCAGCTGTCGGCAAACACTCGGTGGAGGAACGGACCGCCGCAGCCGAGCTCCGATGGGCGAACTCGAAGCGGAGGATAAGCACGGGCCCGGTACTCAGACCCCTCCGGGGAGGGCCCGGACCTCGGCTCACCATCCTGGCGGCGCCGGGCGAAGGCGCGGAGCTGCGCGCGCCTTCGGCAAACTGGCTCGGCGGCTCCTGCAAACTTTGCGGGGGGCGCGGCGGCGGCGGCAGGGAAGCGCTGAGGCGGAAGACGACGAAGGCGGCTTTAAGCGGCCGCCCGGCCCCGAGCGCGGTCAAGCAGGTGGCGGTAACGGCGGCGGCGGCGTCCGGCTAAGCTCGGGCGCGCTGAGCCCCCCTCCTGCGGCCAGTTCCGGGGATCCGCGCCCGCTCACTCCGGGCGCGCAGGGGCTCAAGAATCACGGCAACACGTGTTTCCTGAACGCCGTGGTGCAGTGCTTGAGCCACACCGAGCTGCTCGCCGCTTTCCTCCTGCTGGCTTTGCCCGATCCACCCAGTCCAAGCAGACCTGGATCGAAAGCCGCCGCCGGAGAGGTGACTCGGCACTTGGCGGCGCTTCTCCGCGCGCTCTGGACTCTGGAGTACACCCCGCAGCTCTCCGCAGACTTCAAGGTAGGCGCCACGGGAGACGACAAGGGATCCTCGTGTATAGGACTGTAGGCTGACGGGTTGGGAAGCTGCGCGGGGGAATCATTAATGCCTAAATGTCTGAACGCTTTCGAGCCGCTTGTAATCGACCGGGAAGGGTCCTTTTCGGGGCTTCGGGTGCCGAAGCAGCGTGACCTTCTGCAGTGGCTGAGCGACTTATTAAGACCAAGTTAATGTAAAACTCGGCCGGAATCTGAGGCAGAAACCGAACGATTGTCTTCCTGAGTCGTTCCAACTCTGGCGGCGCCCTTTGAGATAAGCGGCTGGCGGGAAACAGCTCCATTTACTTAAAATTGAGAGGATCGCTCACGCGTGTTTTTCTCTCCCTAGCCGCCACGCTTTTTAAGATAAACTGCCTGTCGTTTTCCTGCCAGTCAGAGTTCGAGAGGGAGTAGGAGTAGTAGCACAAACCCTGCCAGTCAGAGTTCGAGAGGGAGTAGGAATAGTAGCACAAACCGGTGTACTAAGGACGAGTCGTTGCCAGCTGGAGGGAAAGAAACCGGTATTGATAATAGGGGCACATCAAAGGCGGGGCCAAGAGATTCGTGATGGTGTTATTGGAGGTTGGGGAGGTAGGTCGGTTTTATTGGGAAACTAGTCTAGCCTGGAGGCTAAAAGTAAACAAGTATTATGTGCAAATGCAGTGGTTTTATGTAGTGTATGTATGGAGCTTGGGTTGGACAGCTGCCTGGGTTTTTGCCCCCTGTCAGAACTTAGGTGTAAGAATAAACTCTATCTCTTAGAAGTTTGTTGGTTTAAACCTCAGAGAATAACAGAAACATTTTTGCCACTCCAAAGAGATGCCTAGTGATAATTGTCATGTTTGAGCCTCTCCTACAATTTCCACAGTTTCCCAGCTCCCAGGACCAACTCAGACAGCAGTGATTATAACTAATCAAGCAAGTGACAGGTTAAGGGAAAAGGTGTGCTTGGCTGTTTCAATCTTATTTTTCTCCATTCTGGGCAAAGACGTACTGTGCTGGGGAGGTGAATATCAAGTACTGATTGTCTCAGAAGCTTTGCTGAATTTTGTAGTGCTCAACTTTGGTCCAGACCTTTGAAGATGAAAAGGAGAGGCTTAATACTAAGTAGGAGCCCTGCAACTCCCTGCCTGTGTTGAACCTCAGATGATATTGGGGCAGCCAGGCAGAAGAAGTATGCCTGCGGGTTGGGAACAAAGATCAGAGGAACAAGAGCATCAAGCTGGGTCACCTTTCACAGTCTTCTTCTCCCAGAGTTCTGTGCTAATCACAAGCCAGTAGGGATGGAGGGGCTTTTCATCACAATGTCCCTCAGGTGCTGCTTTTAGATCAAAAGCACAGATCTGTGGTGAGCCAATCCTTCTCTTCTTCCTCCTCCGATTTCCAACTAGGCACAGACAATCAGGGCTCTTTGCTGTTACCTGAGGCTGATGAAGAGTAAGAGAGAGAGAGAGAAAAAAACCAGAAGGAATCAGGAGAGGTAAAGTCAGTCCAAACCAGTTGCTGAGAAACCTCAGAGTGACAAAGAGATAGTCACATTTCCTAAGGAGGGGGTGGGGATCTTGTGTGCTGCTTGCCTTTGGGCCTTTCTCCTCTGCTTAATCAAGCAAGTGATGCTAGACCTGCTCTGCAGGAGCGTCCCTAGGAAGCAAAGTGTCCTGAGCCAGAAGTTTGCCAGCACAGTTTGTTTACATTTTCTGCAGTTCCTGGGTGGAGGAAAAAAATGGATTGGTGACACAGCAGAGAAGGAATGTACAACTTCCATCAGCTTGAGGGCAGCACTAAGCTTTGCATAGCATATCAAGGACCATATCCCAAATGTGGCTGAGACTGGTATCCTCTGGAGTTCTTACAACATGAAATGGATCCTAACCCTTTATAATTTTTCCCCTTCCAGGCAAAACTGTATGATAATCCCTCCCCCAACAAGAATAACATGTTTGGATGAACCTTTTTTAATAGGGTATCCTGGGGTCAAATTAAAGATGATATCAGGCACACCTATTGCAGTGAGATTGAGAAGCAGTGGAAAAGATTTCTCAGTCAAAAGAAGAAATTACAATTGGTGTGCTGGAATTTCCTATTTGGGGAATGGGCTCTCTAGAAAAGTGGGCCTAGGAGATAGGATTAGGAGGGCCTCTGGGCTGAGGGCTTCCCATTTCTGTTTGTTTGTTGTTGAAGGCATTATCTGGCACTTTTTGTTGGCAGATTGGATTCTTTGGAGGTGAGCCTCTTCCGCCTCTGGAGCTCTTGTTTGACTGCTGGCTGTCACAGGCTGTTTCAACTTTAGTGAAATCTCTTGTTTCTAATTCTGCTGTTTGACAGTCCTGCTGATAATAGGATAATGTGTGTTTGTCTCTCTCTCTATTGATGCAGCAGCCTCTGTCAAAGGTGAAATTGTTCTAACTTCTTCCTGTTTTTTTTTTTTTATTTATTGCTCTGGGAAGAGTGTGTGCTCAGTTGGCTATTAGGTTACAGGAAAGGATTTAGAAATAGGAAACTCAGGTTTCAGATTCTCCAGACTTAGACTTCTCAAAGGAAAACAGAAACAAGAACAATATCGATATTCAGTTTTAAAGAGCTCTCCGGGAAGAATGTAAACAAGTTGTACATCCCTTATTACAAGGCATCAGGTTGCGTAGCTGTTTTATTTCTATGCTTGTCTTAAATCTGTAAGTCAGTTTAATAAGATGTTAGTTCACATGCAAAAGGATAAGAAATCACAGCCTTTGGAAACCCATGGTAAATACAAAGGTGGTAGAAATTCAAATGGAAAGGCAATACTTAATATAGATGCAAACAGAACAAATTGAGGCTCAGGACCACTCAAGTATCAAAGATTAAGTGATGGATTACATGTGTGAATGAGTCACTGAAGGTTTTAACCCTAGATAGAAATACTTGTATGTTTCCAGAATTCCAAAGATTGGGTTTTAATGGTATAGGCTGCAGTCAGAACATGGAATATTCTGTGGGAAATTGTAAGCTTCCTATTTTTGTTTTCCTATTTGTGGAAATAGTCAATGATGATCTGACAAATGAGGAAGCTGTTGCAGCATCTATGTGATCATTTTTTCCACCTTGCCATGTTTGGCACTCTGCTAATTCCTGGTGCAACAATTTAAGGAGACTCTTAATATAGGGTACTCATCTTGAAGATGGACAGGGGAAGGTGGGCAAAGTCTGTGAATCTAAGTTGTTTATATAGAAACTGATGCAGCCTGGAGCATATGAAATTTTCAGCCTAATAATCAAATTTCATCTCTCTCTGACTTTTCCACCTGGTCTCAGACAAATATCTGATCTCATCTGCACTATGGAAATAATAATATCATAATGTCATCTATCTCATAAGATTGCTGTAATGTTAGCACCAGACTAAAATTTCTGTTGATTTCAACTCCTCAGAAGTGAAACTTGCATATGTGTAAGGATAGCATCACTATTTCCCACATATGCTTACTTTTACAGAAAATGAAGTAGAATATTTTGTCTTTAAGAGTTACAGAATATACTACTAGTGACTAGTCAGAAGGAGTAGAACCTGCATTTTTAGGCATAATGACTTAGAGTGGATTAGTCTTACAATCCACAATACAAGGATACAAGGAATCTTTTTTTCTAGGCTCCCTTTATAATTACTCACACAGAGAACTGTAATGTTTCATTCATGCATTTAAGATTAAAGAAATGAATGATGACTTCCATTGCCATCACTTTCACCTCATGTGCTGATTTGCATTGAAATCCATTGCCTTACTTTTTTCGCCAGGCAGAATATGGACATATATGTAATATAAGCCAATTCTATGACCTGCTTGCTGTCAACCTACACAGCCACTAACTTTTTAAAAGTATATTCTTAGTTTGTGGCCTTGTTATGGGATTAATCGATTGATTTAATCAATGTATGAAGCAGTTCAGAGGAAGAATTAGAATACCTAAAACTTGAACTTAAATTTAGGATCTTGATCTTCCCATTTCAGAAAAGAATGCAAGGTAGTCAGATTTCCCCTCATTGCCGGGATGTGAATTTTTCACCCTGTGGCCTGTATAATTTCTTACATAAATAACCAGGCACAGTTTGGAAGGGAAGAGGGGAATGGGAGATTAAAATATTACCTTAATCTCTGTTTCCAAAAGCTGGGGGTAGATAACCTCCTTTTCACCCCTTAACCATGTTTCAAGTTAGAGTGTTTGGTAGGAGGGGCCTTTGACATATACACACCCTGTTTGTTTATTGTGAAATTGAATAGTGATGTTTGCTAGGAGCTGTGTTTCTAGGAAACAGCACGGGAGAGGGAAGGAGATTGTGTAGGAAAAGCCAGGAGGAGAAGAGAGGCTATTTCTCCTGTGCTAGTGCCATCCCCAGCAGTTTCACATTTATATGATGGAACACAACCTGCCCTTTTCTAATTTTATCAGAGTCTTTCTCATCTATTTCTGGATTATGAAGGACTTGGCAATACAACAACTGTACTTAATCATACATAGATACTTTCCCTATTGTCTAATCACTTGGGAAATAGCTCTGTAGGAACCCTCTTAAGTCGTCTTACCTTAGGAACACAAGGATGATCTTTTTTATTTCTTTTCTTTTTATTTCTAATGGGCATCTTAAAAAAAAGAGATAATCCAGGCCTTGTTGTGGGGGGGGGCAGCTTCCTGCCTATTGAACACTGCCTCCAGCATGGATTCACTTGGCCACATTTTTAAAAGAATCCTAAAATCTAAATTGGATTTGATGCTCTTGTTTTAGTGCATAGTGCTTGTCCTTCATAGCAACATTTTAAAAGTCAGCGTATTTTAAGCCCAAGAAAAGTAATGATATATTTCATCTCAGAGACTGTAGAACTCTCCTATTTGTTCTTCTGGCCTTTTCTGTACACAGAATAACTATTCCCCTACTGTGCTCTACCTTAGTTTTCATACTCCTATGAAATATGAGGGTTTGTTTTTCTCATCCTATGCATATTGTAGTTGTGCTATGTGTTCCGACTATTGTGCTGAGTTCTGGAGGTTCATCCACTACTGTTTTTGGTTTATTCATTTCTTCAGTTTGGATGTCACCCAAATTCAGTCAACTTCCATAATAAAAAAGAAATAAAATACAATCTCTCTCTCTCTTCTCTCTCTCTCTCTCCCCCTCCCTCCCTCCCTCCCTCCCATTCAACACACCAGCTTTAAAATTATGCCTTGAATTATTGTAATGTATTTGTATCATTTTGTACCCTCTTTCCTCAAATGAGTACTCAAAATGGCTTTGAGTTAAAGCATAAAATGAATTCTAAAATTGAATGAACAATTAAAAGCTTGGCAAAAAGAGAGGGATCTCTACAATTTTTGATGGAGGGGACTTATCACAACTCCTGGGGGAGTGTTAAACTGGGTGCTCAAAATATGCAACTTTATTAAAAAAAAAATACCTCAAGGATAGAGAGCACATTTTCCCAAGTATTAGCCTATACTACAGAACCACTTTCCCCATATTACCATTCTTATTAAGCACTTTGTTCCAGATGCCTACTTATACTGCCTTAATTGCTGACACCTTCTGTTGTAATATGTGACACCTGAGTTTTTCTCCTTAAAAAAACAGATCTTAATAAGCAACGTATTATTTGTGCATTTAATATGACATGTGGTCTTAGCTGTTGAAACATGAAATGATTCAATTTTACCATGATAGATTACTTGTTTTTTGTGTGTTTTATTGCAGTGGTCCCAATCAATGGACCATAGTTCACTACTGGGCCGTGGCTTATTTAGAATTGGGTCGCGTGAGTGGCTTGCCGGAGTAGACATAGCTAAACTTGCACAAACAGTGGGCCGGTGGGCAATCACACAGGTGCCTGCCGGTTCACCACTTCTGTAAGTCAAGCTGCTTACGTGTGCGCCAGCCCACTACTTGCATAGTCCAGTTCCCCTCTCCACCCCCCTCAGTTGGGTTGCCAAGCTGCAAATGTTGTGGACCACTATTTTAATAGATAATGTCCTTCCAAGTTTTAGAATAGTACTTTAGTTCTTTAGCAGTATAAATCCTGAAGTGCTAGTTTCCCATGTGCCTCATACACATGTAAATCATGGGTACTAGAACCCTAATGCCTGTATTGTGAGATTGTTAATCTAAGATTGTACAAATAATCATATAGAGATAATGGACTGCTGTGCACTATATCGTCTACATTATCTTCTTTCTGTAAGAGCCTGAAACTGTTCTCCTGCTTACAATGGCTCCTATGAATGTTTGGCGTATTCGTCTTGCACTGTGCCAAAAAAATAATTTACACTATTCTAACATTATTGTAACTAGAGAGCGAGTCAGAAAGCACTGGATGAATGAGCAGCTGGTCCCTGCCCAGCTATCTGTGATGGTTTTAGATTTTCAGAACCTGGCACTCCTCTACAAATGTCAAACTACAATGCCCATAAACCTTATTGTGCCTTTGTGAGACTCTTTGGTTCATGTTTATTTATTGGCTGTGTGGCAGTAATATCATTTCCCATTGTAATGCTGCTGCTGCTGACCTTCCTTTTTTACTCTTCTGGCAGATTCTTTATCAGCAATAAATGAAATACTTCAGGGAGAGGGATAAATTCCACATTAGACATTCAGAAAACAGATCCCCCCCCCAACAGTTCAGTAATTGTGGCTTAAATCCGTGGGATTAAAAAAAAACATTAAAAACTACACATGTTTTTCTCTGCAGAATATATTTATATTTTAATATATTGTACTTTAATATATATTCTATTTTATCTACTTTATTGGTACTTCCTTGTCCCAAGTGCTACTTTTGATTTACTATTGTCCTGGTAATTGTCTCCAATTAAGGATCAGAGCCCATTGTTAGATTGTAGCATTGGTAGCATGGCCATAAGTAGATGATAATAGCAACAGCATCAGGTTGCAAATATTAATCCTATCTCATGTGCAACCTGAACTGCTAAGGCTATGTGGATACTGTCTGAGAGTGTTAAGAGACCTCAAGTTATACTTTCAAGTGCAAGCTTTGTTGAGAAAGATAGCGGTCTCCTTCCAATCCAATATCTGTTGCCAATCAAGACAACAAATGTACACTTAAGAACCATGGAATGCTTGAAAAAAGCTACTGCCCAAGCTTTTCATCCTGTATTATCAACAAGGTAAAACTGGCATTAGGAAGAGGAGGTGGATATGAAACGCCCCTGGGAGGAAAAGGGGTGAGACAACAACATCCACATTCCTAGACAACATGGATGTAATGAAAGATCGCTTTTGAAGGAAAAGGGTTGCTTAAGTCATGCTCAGCCCTATATTTCAGCTTTCTGTTGCCTGTTAGTCCTGTACTGTCCCTTCCCTACGCCCCACAAAAAATGGGAGTTTAGGTTTAAGAACATTACTAATGCAGACTCCATTCTGGACCAATGATTCTATCTCACTGTTCAACCTAATTTGTAAGATTCTTTTTGTGGGAGGAAAACAATAGGCAGCTTTATGTACGGTACGCTGATCTCCTGTATGAAAAGGCAGATTAAAAAAAAAAAGGTTGTTAAATATTGTAAGAATTGGTTCTATTTTTAAAAATAATTTAATTAAAGATTATGATTACAGTAGCAAAAACTAATGCAAACTAATAGAAAGAAGAGTAGAAAGAATAAAAAGTGAAAAGAAAAAAAGAGAGAAAGGAATGTAGTAATATAATAAAGAGAAAAGAAATATACATATATCCCACCCTCATCACAGCAAGTATAATAAATTTTAGTAACTTTTCACCTCTTCATTTACAACCAGTGCTGTCATTATCCCATGTCCCATTTCTTGTATATAAACAAATAAATAAGTTATTGTCATTTCAGTCCTGGGATCAGCAAAAGTCCATTAAATGAAACCAGAAATAACAATGTATGTTCTTTTAATCTTGATCAAATAAATTAACTTTATATTCCTTTCTTCTAATGATTTTTATCTTTAGTTCATTCAAATAATGGGATAGAACTTGATTTCTTTTCATTTTTGCCCCTTCTCAAAAAATATTGTAAAATTGGGCATGTTCACATGACTGACTTAATGACTGACATAATTTATAACTTTAATTCCAGGATCAATTGCGGTCATATTGTTCTATACCTAATTAAAGATGCAGGAGACACCAAGTCTGGTGTCGAGCGGGAAACTCTGTTAATTAAAGATGC